>ML302211.1:0-137962 GCA_005239505.1 Nicotiana paniculata | reverse complement strand
CGTCCGTCTCTCTCACATCTCTCTAAACACCAAACCCTAGCCGCCACCCTCCGCCTTCCGAAAATCACCTCCGGCAGCGGAGCTTCATCCAATCCAGACAAAATTCTTACCAGACAATCACCATCGTCCCCTCTATCACCTCCAGTTGAGTTTCCCTAAAAAACCAATCAATTTGCGTAAAATTCAGATATAAGAATCTGAAAACCCTAAAATTACTCCCCAACGGACTTAGAGACACTCAATGGCTCAGACCTTCACGGGTCGATTGCTCTTGACTAGGGCAATTGATTTATTTTCATACCCTACCGGGGTCCGGCCAAGGTCCGGCAACTTCCTTTTTCCGGCCAAACCCATCAAGGGGTATTTTCCCCACTTTTTTTTCTCTTCTTCTGTTTGTTTCTTCTTTTGTGGTTATATGTGATCTCGTTTTACTGAAATTATGAATAGGGTTGTATAATCACCCCTGTCTTAGGCTGGTTTTCTTGTTCGATTACTACCTGTGTTTGTTTAGTCATGTTTCTTTGTGATTAATCTAGGTTCTTTTAGCAATCATGTGGTTGTTCTTGTCTCGTATGTTTGAATCCACACAATAGTTTAATTGTGTTTTCATTATGTGAGTCTTGATTAATCCATTAGGAATTCTTGTGGTAAATGGTTCTGGATCTTATTCTTTTTTAAGACCAAATCTCATGTCATTTCTTTTTTTTTTCTTTCTCTCCTTTTGTTTTCTTTGTCCATCCTTGCTCATTGTTTGACTGTTACTATCCTACTCCAGATTGACTTAGAAGAATCTAAAATAACTATTTTGTTTAATCTTGATTAGAACAGTGATACCCTATATTGCGGTTTGAATTAGATGATTGAACTGAATCTAAATAATAATTAGAACAGTGTTATCATGTTATTATGATTAGAAATGTGGTCAAATTTACCTATCTAGATAATAATTTGGAATTGTTTGTATGCCGATTAAACTGAAATTTGATCTCCGCCTTGCTTTCCTTTGATTGTTGATTCTATTTAGTGTTAAGTGAATATCAATTTAGGGTTCCTTCCTAATTATGTCATGCAGAAGAGCTATTAGCTCTTTTATGATTATTACTAGTTAGTCTGAACCAGTGCAGTGCCATGAATTAACTTAGTTCAAATCCTAAACTCAAGGCTGCCCTAATCAGTGATAACCTCCTAAAATACACTTGTTTAACTAGGTTAACCTAGTCTAACAGTCTCTTGAACAACTAACTTATTCCTAAATCTGCCTAAGGTAATTAATTTAGGACTAATTAACTAAAACAAATCATTTAACCTACGCTTGATAATTAGTTAGGTTTCTGATTTTAGGTAAATGAGTTGACTTAATTAAACTAAATTNGCCCCTGAAATTAGGAAAGCACTCAAGAACTTCAAGTGGGAGGATATTAAGACTCTCACGGGAATTTTTGCCTCAAAAATATAACATATATGTGAAGTTACTTGGACTCGGATTCAGGGAAAAGAAGAATTGGTGAAGCATTTCCCAACATCAAAATTTATCTACGACGTGAATGAATATCTTCCAGTTATCTTCTCTCCTCCAAGGAATGGCCCGACCAGCTCTATAGATAGATATATCTTCTTCAGATGGAGAGATCTTCACTTGCACCGCCTTCTCCCAACGACAATCAACCTTCGCCTTTTCAAAATCAGTTACCGGACTAACATATCGAGACGTGACACTACTGAGGAAGATTTATCGAAGACTGGACTAACATATCGAGACTAGACTAACTTCGCCTTTTCACATCTATTGATGACCTCACGTGGCTGACGTCACGGTGGAGATATCGAAGAGCCAAGAATTCAAAATCGTTTCTTATCATTTCTCTCTAAGAAACGCGGGGACTATCTGTATACGGCCAAAATCGGGGAATACTGATTTTAGAGCCTATATGACATCCTAAGCCCAGTTTCGAAGGGCTCAAAGCACAGTCCGAGTCTCGAGTACTCCCCTCTAGAGAGCATATCGAGGACTCATCACAGTGTACCTCGAGGAAGTATGAAAATCGATGAAGATCATGGAAAGGCAGAAAATTCCCAAGGGCAGATGGTTAGAGCTGATCAAGTCTGCAAGAATAGTACAAGTTCGTACTGAGCTATTAAATAGTTGTACCAATAGCATTACCTTGTCATAATTATACATGTACTATCTTGGGATTCCCCCCTCATTTATAAAGGGGACCCTTTTCATTTTGTAAGAGGGAGGAATATTGGATATCACATAACATTCTCTGCTTTTCTTATCTAAGTTTGCTCAACAATTGTTCCACTGATCTATTGCCTTCATTTATTATGTTCATTAATTGTTCTTCATTTATTGCTCATTATTCACCATTAAAGGCTATCCCGAGGCCTCAACACTATTGTTTCTTCATCGATCGCCTACTAACAGGTGCCTTAGCTCGACCTCGATGCCCTTGTTCAAGCAAGCTCAAGGCCCCTGGCCTTGTGATAATCTTGGTTTGCATACTTTATTTTCTTACTTACTCTTAGCATCATTCATCTAACAACTAGTATTGGAATAAAACACATATTTTTAGAACTACAAAATCAAATTTAATTGTCAATACCATTTTCAAGGTAAACAATCACGTTTATAATATTGTTTGTATTAACTAGGGAATTTGGGCAATACGATGTATACTCTTGGAAACACTCGGAAGACATAAGAAAGCTCTCTCTTGCTTTACATATCTTTTATCTATATTCTTATTTCTTATTATTATTTTGAGCTAAATCTCATCATAACATGTTTAATTTCGAAACTTTCAAGATTTCATTTCTTTCTAAAACCTTGTATACAATCAAATGGCGTGCAATATAAAATAAAATGAAGTACAGCCTCCGTTTCAATTTACATAATTTAGTATGGCTTGCCTGAATTCCTCACCTTGTAATCTCTTTTCTATTTTTCCTTCCTCTTATTGCTATGTATAATTTTTAAAAAAAGGAAATATGCATAAATAGCCCCTAGCCTATAGCCGTATTTTTAGCTACATATTTTAGCTTTGCAAGGGTCTTACTATCCCTGAACCTTTTTTTTAGATGGAATTAGTATACCCTTAATGCTAATGTGGCAGAAGAGGGTGTATGTCATCCTCTTTGGGAGAGTATGAAAGAGAGAGAATATTGACATTTTATTCTTACAATAATTTTATAAAATAATATTTCCCTATATTTTCTTTTCTCTTGATTTAATTTTCTTTTCTCCGGTGTTATTTATGGACTTGCCGAAAATTAGCTCTGTCATTCTCCATATGCCATCGACAAACTTTTTTCGTGCCGAAAAAAATGAAGTCCTTAAAATTCAAAAGACCATCATTTTATGTCTCCAGTGACCAAATAAAAAAAAGAGAATGAAAAACAACAAAAAATAAAAATAATAATAGAATGATAAGAAATAAATAAAAATAATAATAAAAAAGAAGAAAGAATAAAAGAAGTAGTAAATATACATGTTGCAAAGAATCTAGTTCACAGCTTGCCAAAATTTTGGTTGTTTAATTATAGGGTGATATTTATGCGGAGTGAATAAAGATTTAGAGAGGGTAATAGACCTCGCAGAAATAAGGTGTGTAATTGAAAATCCAAAATAACATATTTATGTGAACCTATTTTCTTTTTTGTTTGTTTTAAAAAGAATTATTCCTTTCTAAATTTGGTAATAATTAGCTTAAACTTAAAATTCTACCTTTAGTGAGAAGCTTTTATAACCACACAAATATTCTAAGCCCCTTTTTGACTTGTTTAAGACTACAAATTTTAAAAATCTTTATTTTTTCTTAAACTTCGTACCCAATCAAATAGATTCACATAAATTAAATTGAGAGAGTGTAAAAGCATTATTTGTTTTGTAGTGGCATCCAGCCTGGATTTGGGAAAGACCCTACCAATAAGCTAAGATATTTACCAGAAAAAGAAAAAACAAAGAAACACAGAAATAATGGATGAAAAAGAAAAGAAGGGAGAGTAGAATCATGACGTTACTTTTTAATGACATCTCAACTGTACACGTGTTCTCTTACATCTGCCACGTGTACGTTAAGGTACTCAACTTCTCACGTGTCTAAAATACTTTTTATTTTTCCGTATTTTAATTTATTCTTTTGGAAAAGATCTACTTAGGTATTCCGAAGTAGAAGGAAATATGACTAATTGGACATTCAGGCTTCGTTTGGCTGGAAAATAAATTATTTCAACACTAAATCTAAGGATTAGTTATTTCGGGTTGTTATTATACTTTTCTATAAGAATAAAAATAAGATTATAATATCGAAATAACTAATTTCGGGATTAATCATACCGTATTATTATCTCAATCAAACGTATGATAAACTTATCTCAAATTTATTTTGAGATTAATTATTCTTTATCTCTCGTACAACCGAGCCCTTACATGGAATATCGACTAAAAATATGGCCATTCCTATTCAAATTATTCTGTTGACATTCATCGTTTTAAACTTGGTGAAGTATGAATGCATTTTATTTTTTTATCGTAAGATTTTGATTGGATTTCAAACTGTGTTACTAATACTTAAGAATCTTTATTTAATGTTTCAATCAAATGCATTATAGTCCATAGTTTGGAATTCATATTTACTCGAGACTACATTCTGTATAAAAGCCTAAAAGTTCATGTCCATAACAAATTAAATAAGAGTAAATTATTTCCAAATAAGAAAAAGGATCACTTCTACTCCATATCATCCGAGAGAAAGCGGATAAGACGAGTCTTTCAACAAAGTCTTTCTGAAAAGCTTAAAGAAAAGGTAAGAATAGGCCAAAGGAATATGGCCAAAAGAGTTGCCTGGAGTATTATGGACAAACTGCACGATGATAAAATCAAGCAAAGGAAACCCATTTTTCCCTAATGTGTCTGAAGCACTTATTTCCATTGAGATATGAGAACCAAACTTGAGGTTTGCTTATGTCATTGAAGAATAACGCAATGAAGCCTTAGAAACCATGTTAGATTTACTAGAAGGGCGACAAAAAATAGCTTTAGTTCGTACGACGGCTCAAAAGCAAAGGATCGAAAATTATTATAATTTCGTCAATCTTTGAGACTTCAAAGTGGGAAACTATGTACTTCGAAATATGTGCTCACCTCAAAAGGTTCTACTTTTGAGAACCACAATATGCCTTCCTCCTTATGCATGCATTATAATTTTTTTTCCTTAAGTTCTACTTACATTTTTATATGATAGGCAATAAGCAGGCCTGGCCCGAATGACGACTATATCGACCTTTGGCAATATTTAAGAACTACAGTAGTTGCCGCCAAGGTCAAAATATCTATCTAAAAAGGATCTGACACCGTCTTCCTTTAAAGATAAAACTTCCCGTCCCATTACTTTATTTTCAGGAACAGGACCGCGGGAAGATCAGGTTGAAAAAGGTCGAATGTCCAATTGAATGCAGTCAAGCTACTAGTGTTCAAGTCCTCATTCTTTAAACCCAAAACACTGAGGGGACAAGACCATATAAAGTCAATTTAGAAAAATGTCATGAAGTTGTATTGCAAAGAGACAAAAGTCTATGTTTGAAGAACAAGAAGATTGAAAAGATTGCAAATATTTTTAATACATCCAAAACAAAGTCATTCTGAAAGAGAGAAACAAACCCTGGAGCCTTCCTCTCTATCTATTCCTTTTTCATAATCATAAAGGATGGAAATGCCCTAAGTGTGGAGGGGTTAGCCTTGAGCCAGGTCTTGATGATTTATTCCATTTTGTCAGTTTAAGTACTGGAATGGGAGTTACGGATATTCATTCCTAAACTATGTCACCGATTGGTGACCTGATCCCGCTAAGCAAGAACTGCTGCCAACACCGACTCGACTCCTTTCAATATGAACAACAATTCAACCGATTTAATTGACTAGTATATAACAAGTATGGACTCTCGACGGCGGGAATGTGAGATTACCGGTAAGCCGGATGCTTCACGAACCATATTCAACTTTAAAGCATTTCGTTGCACTTTAATCACCCTCGTGCCCGAAAGGAATGAAAAAGGAAAGAAGAATCTGTGTGCAAGACCATTTTAGATAAAAAGGCTTTCTATACTGTCCAAATAATTTTTCCACTGCAAGAAATTGAATTTTTAGCGGCAACATACAGCGCCGACCCTAAATGTTGTTACAAAAGTTATACCTTTACCGGAGACTTTATAAGTCGCAACTAAAGTGATTATTTAGCAGCGACTTTTCGGAGGTCGTATTTAATGTGGCTGAAATTTTCGGTACTCACTAAAACCAAAATTTTGGCTCCATATTATTTGTGACGACTTTAAATTGCCGCCGCTAAAGCCATATTGGAGCGACTAGGTCGCTACTGAACCTCTTATATTTTAATTGAAAATAACAAAATAAATTAAATAAAACTCACAGTACGTTTTCTCTCTCTCTCAAAACTCTCCTCCCTCTCTAAAATCCATTCTACTGCTAAAAGAAAATAGCAAGGGATTATCTGCTCCAAATCTCTCAAATCAAGATAAGAAACTCAATTATCAGGTTTGTGATCAAATCCCTAATTTTTCCCTTTTTCTTTAACGAAAAACATGATGTGCATAATCGAGTTTTGTGGAGGAAAATCGCACATCCGATTTCTCTCATATAGTTGCTGAGTTTTCCTTAATCTCAACGAATTTTCTGTGTTTTGTGCATATGTTTAAATGAAAACCCATATTAATTTTTATATAAATTTATGTTTAGATTTTTTTTTATAAGGATTCTTTATTCTATAAGGTAAAATCTTCAACATGCAGTTAGGGATTATCATTATTTCAGTGATTTTACATCTATATTCTCGATTTTATCTAGAATTTCTCTGAACCATTTGATAATCTACAACAATACAAAAGAAATCATACAGAAAGACCCATTTGAAGGCTATTTGGTGATTTTCAGTCTTGACAGAACTCTCACCTATCTCTTTTTTGCGTAAGTTAAAAGCTTCTTCTTGAGAGACCTATTACATGTTGGTATTCCTCTTGAATGATTGATGCTGGATTCTAATTTTTTTGGTAACCTTTCTGGCCTTTGTGTTAATTATATCTCTGTCTCTACCTGTGGATGAGTTTTATAATTACTTTAAAGATTTGAATATGATGATAAATTTGTCAGTTGTTCAAGAGTGGAACATTGGTTTCATTAAAGTTTCTTTATTTGATGATCTAGCAGTGTGTTTCAACATGAACAGAAACCGAGACTATAGATCTCTCTTTTGTCTTACTCTAGTTTTTAGTTATTGTACAATTTTCAAGTCTAAGAAAAAACTGCTATGAAATTGTCATCTTTTGCTTTTATTATTTGTGAACTGCAATAGGACATTGAATTTATTTGCCACCAATTATAGTGTGGTTCTGGTTTGGATTGCTTATTTGCGTTTGCCCTCAAATCTTTGACTTTCTGAAAAATTTGTTAATACAGTTTTTCAAAAAATTTCCCTTTCTCAACTTATAAGAAATCAACAGTCTTTTCTCCGGAATTGATTTGATACCCCCCTATTCCTTTCATTTAGAGTAAGTTCAAAGTTGGATTTAGCATCGATATTTCTTAGTAAAGTCTCAAAACTGTTTTGCTATTTCGTATTGTTGTTAAATTTTTCTGGATGTCTATTCTAGTTCCAGAGCCTCAAGTGTGAAGTTCCCTTTAATTCTTTCTCATTATTATGAAGTTTTTTCTTAAATTCTCTAAAAGAAAATTTATGATAATCCGTAAACACCATTCCAAGTGTGCTTAACTAAAAGTCAGTAATGAATTCATAACTCCAATGCAAGTGTTCCCCCAAATCAGCCCTGCTTGCTAAAATTGCTGATATATTGTTGTGTCTTCCCTCAAGTAGAGTTTTGTACACTATGTTTGGTATCTTTTTGACACTAAAGCAACCTCGCTCTTAGCTTATGATTTCCTGGATTTGGTCCTAAGTATTAGGCCCAACTCACAACTTCATTCTCACTTGAAATACAAATGATGTCGATAAGGTTAGGTCCAATTCTTATGAATTTCTTCCTAGTGCCAAAATATAAGATATTTATCTTGTTATTGGATAATATCGCAAGTGATTATTGGGGGTTGTTGTCAAAGTAATCTGAATTCTAAAGGCTAAAGCTTCAGGATGAGGTTTAGAGTTTAATAATATGTTGTTAAACCATTACCTGCCTAATGTGATAAATAAACTAATTAAAATCTTGGTTGTACTATAATCTAGAATATAATAAGGGACTAACCTTTTCATTATTCTAAAAATAGGAATGGATAAAAGTTGGTTGAATATTAGGAATAGAGGTGACCAAAGGTATATAGATGGAGTAGATGGCTTTCTTAGTTGGGAATTCAGTCAACCAAAGGGGAAGCACTACAATTCGATGTCCTTGTAAAGGGTGTATGAATATTGCATTCAAGATAAGGCCCGATGTAAGAGGAGACTTATTGAATAAGGGTTTCTGGGATTTTTACAAAGTGTGGGACTTGCATGGAGAAGTGTTAGTTAGAGTTGAAAATTCTAATGTAACACTCAATAATGAAGTAGAAGATGATAACATTGAAGAGGATAATATTACAGAAATGATTCGCGATGCTTGTGGATATACGAATGTGGAGGATAATAATAATACTTCTACGTACAATGAAGAGACAAATTTACATGCATCAAAGTTCAACAAAATATTAGAAGATGCTTAGACATAACTTTATCCTGGTTATAGTAAAGTCTCAAAATTATCTTTTGTTGTTAAACTACTTCACTTGAAGTGCCTTAATTTATTGGAGAAACAAATCAATGGATGAACTGTTGAGTTTCTTTAAAGAAGTTCTTCCAGAGGGGTCATTTGTGCCCAGTTCTTTCTATAAAGAGAAGAAAGTTCTTCGTGACCTAGGCTTGGGTTACACCAAAATAGATGCATGTGAGAATGATTGTACTTTATATTGGCGCGATTATGCCAATGCCTAATCATGTCCTAAGTGCAGTAAGTCTAGATGGAAGTCAGAACAACACAAAGGCAAGAAAGTAGCTTGTAAAGTATTGCGATTTTTTCCAATCAAACCAAGCTTTAGAGATTGCACATGGCAAGAAAGACAACAAAAAAGATGAGGTGGCACAAGGATAAAAATGTTGATGATGGTGTCTTGCGACATCCTTCTGACGCCATAGCATGGAAATCCTTTGATGAGCGACATCCCCCTTTTTCAGCTGAATTAAGAAATGTTCGATTAGGTTTATCAAGTGACGGGTTCCAACCTTTTGGGAACATGAGTGCCAATCATAGTATTTGTCCAGTCATACTAGCAACATATAATTTTCCGCCATGGGATTGCATGAAGGATCTGTATTTCATGATGACACTTCTTATTCCAGGCCTTAAGTGTCGAGGAAATGATATAGATGTATACTTGCAACCAATGATTGAAGCGTTGAAAGAATTATGGGATGGAGTCGAAACTTATTTTATCATGCATGCGGCTGTAATGTGGACGATTAATGACTTTCCTGCATATGGGAACCTTTCAGGATGGTCAACAAAAGGCAAGCTTGCATGTCCTTGTTGCCATAAAGACACACAATCAGTTTCTTTACGTAGTAAGTTGTGTTATATGAGTCATCGTCGCTTCCTTCCAATGGTGCATCAATGGCACCGAAATAGGAGAAGTTGATGAAAAGGTAGAAAGAGGGTTTCACCTATTCTTTTAACAGGCGATGAAGCACTTATGCAATTACAGGGCTTGGCAAGTGAGTTTTGGGAAGGGAAAAAAGCAAAAATGTGACTTTCCCAAAAGTGCTTACAATTGGAGGAAGAAAAGTATTTTTTTCAATTATCTTATTGGATTACTCTTTTTGTCACGCCCCCAAATCCCACTGTCGGGCCGTGATGGCGTCTAATGTTGAACCCACTAGACAAGCCAACGTGTATAGATAAACTAGCATATTAACATCAATTTAACAGAATAAACTAAAACGGTTCACAATTTAACAGCGGAAATAAATACGGTTTTAAGCTAAGTAAAGACAATCATAATACAACGTTGCAAAATTTCCCAAAATCCGGAGTCACAAACTGTCTATAAGAGTGCTAAATACAAGTATGAAAGGAAATACATGACTTTCTCTGAAACTAGGGGAAAAATAAGACAGAAACGAAGGCATAGGGATGGGAGAGACGCCAAGGCCCACGAATGCCAGCGGTTATACCTTGAAGCCTCTAGGATAAGCTAGAAGACGCTCCCCTAATGATGTCCTCTGGGTCCGGCTGCGTAATTTGCACAACATAAAGAAGTACAGGTGTAGCATCAGTACAACCGACCCCATGTACTAGTAAGTGCCTAGACTAACCTCGGCGAAGTAGTGACGAGGCTAGAACCAGACTACCAAATAAACCTGTGCAGTTTAAATATATATATATATATATATATATACACACACAACGGATAAGAAATATAGGGAGAAAAAAATTAATAGAGGAAGGGGAACATGTTGTGGGGAGATAACAATTTCATATAAGAAATCTCAATAAGGGAAAGAACAACAAAGCCAGCATATCAATAAGGACAAGAAATCACAAACTTGCACGGCATCACCCTTCGTGCTTTTACTCTCATCCTCACTATGCAATGTATAATGTAATCAATGTAAATCATGGCACGGCATCACCCTTTGTGTTTTTTTACTCTCGTCCTCTCTATGCAATGTATAATGTAATCAATGTAAGTCATGGCACGACATCACCCTTCGTGCTTTTACTTTCGTCCTCACTATGCAATGTATAATGTAATCAATGTAAATCATGGCACGACATCACCCTTCGTGCTTTTACTCTCTTTCCTCACAGTATAATCAATGAATATTGGTACGGAATGGTACATCATACGACACGGCATCACCCTTCGTGCTTTACACTCTTTACTCACAATATCAAACAATACACGGCATCACCCTTCGTACTTTAGCACTCTTCCTCTCCCAAACAGCAATCACAAACAAGGGCAAGAGATAAAACAGAATAGAATAATAATCCCGGCAAGGGAACAACATCAAACAATGCACGGCATCACCCTTCATGCTTTAACTCTCTTCCTCAAAATGTCAAATAGTGCACGGCATCACCCTACGTGCTTTAACCCTCTTCCTCACCCAAACAGCAATCACAAGCAAGGGCAAGGGAGTATGCAGAATAAAATAGAAATCCCGGCTAGGGAACAATAACAGTAATCTCAACATCCTAACAGGGGAGACACTATCAAAAGCAACAATGACCCGGCAAGGGTATATTTTAGTAGCTCTTTCTCTATATTTCACTTCCATTTCATAATTTACTCTATTACTTGAGCCAATGCTCCAAAAGATTCAATTATCTCATATATCTTCATCATTCGTGTTACAATCTGAGCCAATGCTCCAAAAGAGTTTAAAGATTACAATTCCTTTCACACATTCTTCACAAAATATAGAAATCATCAATTAAGCATGGATATTACCACAAAATCAGAATATGCACAATATAAGGACTCACGGTCATGCTAGACACCAATGTATAGATACTCGTCACCATGCCCATACATCGTATTTGGAAATTAGCAAGTAACAAATTATACTTAACTCATATTCCCTCAAGCTAAGGTTAGACCAAACACTTACCTCGGGTCCAAAGTATAGCAATCAACCCTCTAACACCGCCTTTCCTTTAGAATTCGACTCCGGAATGGTATTATCTAGACATAATCAACTCAAGTATATCAATAAGGATTCAATGACTCAATTACATAGCCTAATTATCCATTTTCTAGCATTCTTCCAAAATTATCAAAATTCGACCCTGGGCCCGCTCGCTCGGATTCTTGTAATTCTCGAAGGAAACACTCACCCAAAGCCTAAGGATCTCATTAATATACGATATTTACTTTATTTCATGGCCAATTCACAAAATATTCTCAAATGATCATAAGTTCTAGGTTACTACCCAATTTCTTGAATTTGCACTAGTTTATGTAGTTAATTAAGCTAGGATGCATGCATGAAACTAATTTCCGGGTGGAGTTCACTTACCTTAGAAGACCTGGTTGATAGCTCTTAAAAATGGAGGAAATTCGCCTAAGGAAGAAGATGGAAAATAAGAAAAATGGGTTTGAAACCCGTATTTAAAACACACTGCCTGAACAGTGATCTCGCACCTGCAGATCTTGGGATCGCACCTGCGGAATTTGGCTAGGGAGTCTGGGCTCGCACCTGCGAAGTGGAGACCGCACCTGCGGTCTCGAACCTACGAGAAATGCTCCGCACCAGTGATAATTGGCCAGGCCAGTGGTGATCGCACCTGCGATGCCTAGGGCCGCACCTGCGGTCTTGCACCTGTGGTCACACCAGAGCAGGTGCACCAGCAGCTTTGTTTGCTGGTTTTTAGCCCTGTTAGATGCCCGGAAGGCACCTAGGCCCACCCGAGCCCTAGTCCAAATATACCAACGAGTCCCAAATCATAATATGGACTCACTCGAGCCTTTGGAACACTCAAAACAATGCTAAAACTCGAAATCACACCCCCAAACCTTAAGAATAAAACTTAGAAATTTAAGTTTTCTAAACTTCGCTAACAACGTGCCGAACTGACCTATACAACTCGGAATGATACCAAATTTCACAGATAACTCACACAACATCCTACGAACTTGCCCATGCGATAAAATTGCCAAAACAACATCATATACATCAAATTAAGCCTCAAAACCCATGAATTCTATCACATTTCATAAAACCTCAAATTTCCCATTTTAAGCCTGAAACACGTCAGACAAAATCCTATTCCAACCAAACTTTACAGAAAGTTCTTAAACCAGATATAAGACCTGTACCGGGCACCGGAACCAAAATACGAGCCCGATACCATCACTTTCTAATCAGATTTCATTTTCAATTTCCTTAAATATTTTCAGAAAATAATTTTACTCAAAAATTCATTCATCGGGCTTGGGACCTCGTAATTCGATTCCGGGCATACGCCCATGTCCCATATTTTCCTACGGACCCTCCGAGACTGTCAAATCACGGGTCCGGGTCCGTTTACCCAAAATGTTGACCGAAGTCAAATTTATTCATTTTAATGTCAAATCTTAGCATTTTTCACAGAATTTCATATTTAAGTTGTCCGGTTACGAGCCTGGACTGTGCACGCAAATCGAGGCAACTACAAATAAGATTTTCAAGGCCTTGGAAGTACGGAATGGGTAATAAAATAGGTGATGACCCTTTGGGTCGTCACACTTTTGTTATGACATAACCTTGATGTGATGCACATAGAGAGAAATGTGTCTGACAATATAATATCAACTTTGATGAATATGGTTGGAAAGACAAAGGACGCATTAAAAAGTAGATATGACTTGGTGGACCTTGGTATTAGGCAAGAATTGCATCTAATTGAGGAAGGGGTTAATGTATTGTTACCGGCAGCATGTTACACATTGTCCTCGGAGGAGAAATTGAAGTTATGCCATTTTTTGGCTAATATGAAGGTTCCTAATGTTTTTTCATCAAATATTTCAAGGTGTGTAAACATATTAGATAAAAATATCTATGGATTAAAAATTCATGATCACTATGTATTATTGCAAGACATTATCTCAGTTGCAATACGTGGTTTATTGCCTAAAGAAGTGTGTGAACCAATTATAGAGCTTGGAAATTTTTTCAAGAATAAATGTTCTAAGACCTTGACAATCGAAGGTCTTGACATCTTGGAGGTTGAATGTGCATGCACATTATGCAAACTTGAAATTATTTTCCCGCCGGCATTCTTTGATGTCATGGTTCTTTTGCCAATTCACTTGGAAAGAGAGGCAAAGCTCGGTGGACCATCTCAATTTCGATGGATGTACCCTTTTGAAAGGAAATTTATTATATAATTTTAATGGCACATTATATTGATGAGTTATTTCAATATAGGTATTTGCGAACACAAAATTCATATGTTCGCAATAATGCTCATCCAGAAGGTTCAATTGCCGAAGGTTATTTGGCAGAGGAAAGTCTCACATTTTTCTCGAGATACTTAAAGAATATGTCAACCAAGTTCAACAAACTGGGCAGGAATGACGATGGATCTATGTCAAATGGGGAGATGTCTATCTTCAAAAAACGTGGGCAAAAAAAAGGTGGTTCAGAAGGCACCATGCTCTCCCATGATGAGTTCAAACAAGCATGTATCTACGTGCTTCAAAATTATGAAGAGGTTCTGCCATTCATGGAGTAAGTATCATATTAATTTCAAGATAGGCTCACATTGAAATGTTTCAACAACATTATCTTAACTGACTCCATTGTCAAATATAGGGAATACCAAGGAGAGATTCAAAGACAAGGTTCAATGAGTGATGGGATGCATAACAGTGGGTTTCCTGATTGATTTCGTGCACATGTATGTGTCTAGTTAAGTGATATTTTTAATATTAGTATAATATTACGACGATGTTATTAGTTACAAAGATGTTGTTTGGCTTGTAGGTCTTTGTACTAGCTGCACAAGAGCGTGCAAACGAGGAGCTCATAAGCTTAGGCATTGGTCTTGCACCAATGGTGCATCGATATTTCAGATTTGTGGTAAATGGATTCAGATTCCATACAAGAGATCTTGAGATGAAAAGAAAAACACAAAATAGTGGAGTCCTTGTGAGAGGAGAAGATGCAGACTCTAATAAGGAGTATTACAGTGTATTAGAGGACATTTACGAGTTGTCCTATATAGGAAATAGGAAAATTTACTTATTTAAGTATCACTGGTGGGACGTGGCTCTCTTGGTAAGGGGATATAATATTGATAAATATGGCTTCACAAGTGTGAATACTCATTGTGACTTGAACACAAATGAGCCATTTGTGTTGGTATCTCAGTCTGAACAAGTCTTTTACTTGGACGACATGGTTGATAAAGATTGTCTTGTAGTTGTAAAGACAAATCCTCGCGACCTTTTCAATATGCCCGAAAATTATGATTGTTTAGAAGTTGACAAAGAAGAATTGCTGTATGAAGAAGCTTATTAACAAGAGGAAGTTGAATTGAACATTTTGTGTACCAATGACCATGAAAATGATATCAGTTTGTCTTTACATAGGAATGATGTTGAACCACAAAGTATTAACAACAATCATGCAAGCAAACAAGCACAAACAAGTGTGCATGATGAGGAAGAGAGTTTTATTAATGACAATCTTATAGATATATCTGAGGATGAAGAAGAAGAGGATTTTATTAATGACAATCATATAGATATATCCGAGGTGAAGAAAGCAAAGAAGATTGGCTTGATGATAATGATGGATAAGATACTGATGATGCTCTTGAAGACTTAGAAGCAAGATAATATAGATGTCTACTTTTTGTTTTGAAAAGTTCTCTGTATTTTGTTCCTTATTGACATGACATTGAAATTAATTCATTATGCTTGTAACTTTTAATTTCATAACTAGATTATATATTAAGCTTTTTTGAAATGTTATCATTAGATACCAAGTTGTAATTATCAATGCAGAAACCTTTGTAGTGCATTTGTAGCAACAACTTACCATGTTATGAAATGGAAGAAGTATTTAATTTTCCAGTTACAGTATATTTCTCTCATGAATTGGAATAAGTATTTAGTTGATGTAAATGAGTTAAACAATTTTAAAACTTGTTCAGCTAATTTGCTTCAAAACAATAAAGAACTTGCTAACCATCACCACTGCTGCAATCTGCTGCGCCTATCTACTTCCATCACCACTGCCCAGGCCAGCACCTTAAATGTGTTAACTGTGCATATACTCACCCATAATTCAGTTATTATTCATGTATAAGCCAATGGTCTTTTTCCCTGCTTGTGTTCCCAGTATGTCCTACTTGATGTACTTGATGTGTCGGGCCCCATTTTTTCCTTACGAAATCAGGTTTCAACATTTCTGGGACAACTCCTTCTTTTTGGGATTGGGTAAGGGATTGGAAGAGTTGCCACGTAATGTATTAAGGTGCGTTAGGGCACCTAGAGAAATTAACTCATAAACCAGTTTGCATCACCAGAGATCGGGTAAGGGCTCAAATTACCCCTTGGGGAAGGTGTTAGGCACCCCTCGAGGTCCACATAGGTGGGTCCTGGCCGAACTTAAATTAAGCGAATTAGTCTAAAAGGGGAAGAAAATAATTTGGACAATACAAGTTACTTTAAACAGGATTAAATGGGGTCCTAGGTTTTTTAGCCCATAGGATCATTCCATGCAAAACTTCGTAACTTCCCTAATTTGGGGTGTGTCACGACCCAAATTTCCCTCCATTGGGTACCGTGATGGCACCTAGTCTTAGGGACTATGTAAGCCTAACATTTACCCATGATAACAATACTAAAAGAACTTTAGCAATCTCAATATAGAAATCTTGACTGAGTCTACATTTTCCCCAAAACCCAGTAATTACAAGTCATAAGCTCTACGTCTACTAAATGTAAATACAACTGTCTAGAAATAAGTAAGTACAGTTGAAATAAGCAGGAAGGTGACTCCGAAGCCGGTGAACACAACAACAGGCTCCCTTGAGTCTCCTCAGCAATCATCCGCACAACTACTAACAACCAAAACCCGGATCTACGCAAACAAAATGGCACAGAAGTGTAGTATGAGCACACCACAGTGGCGCCCAATAAGTATCAAGACTAACCTCGGTGGAGTAGTGACGAGGACTAGTCAAGACACCACCGGTCTACAAGATAACTAACATGAATGTAGAAAGGACCAAACGTTACATCTATCTAAGATTTCACGGAATAATTTACAACAAAGACAGTACAAGGCGGAAGGAAATTACAGAAATCAATCATGAAAAACAACAAAAATACACAGAATAATGGACAACAAAACAAGCCAAACCGAAAGGAAACACAATACAATAGAGAACACCAATAACTCATCTCTACATCGGTTTGTTCACATCGAGCCTTAGCCATTAAAATCCATAAACTGGTGGAAATCTTTAAACAACAGTTCGTATGAAAAACTTTTGCAAATAAAATCATTTTAGTATGGAAGAGTTTCCTTTGAAAATATACTTTCTCCAAAAGTAGATATAGGTATATTTAATAGAGAGAATTACGTAAACATAGTTTCTTTCAAAATACGAAACCTCCCAAAGGTGCTTTCCCAATAAATGACTCCCAAATATCATTTTGGGCAAGACTAGTGCTTTTCAAATATACCTTCGATGTAAAAGTCATCCAAATATAATCATTTCGAAACCGCTGATTTTCAATAATACTTTTCAATAAAATCCCGAAATCATAATTTCCTCAAGATAAATATGTTAGAACTCAGTCCGTAACTCAACTTGTCATACCGTACAGGAGGAACATCAAGTATTGTCAATAAACGCAGTAAGAGATCAGTATGAATATCCAAATTAACGCAACGGAATATTAACTCTTAAACAAGTGCAATAAATTGCAAATAGGAACAATGGAATTAATAATGCACAAATACGGCACGGAATGTCCCCTCGTCCTAAATAACATAAACATGGCACGAAATGTTCCCTCGTGCTAAATAACAAAAACATGGCACGGAATTACCCCTCGTGCTAAATAACTTAAACATGGCACGGACTGTCCCCTCGTGCTAAATAACATAAACATGGCACGGAATGTCCCCTCGTGCTAAATAAAATAAATATGGCACGTAATGTCCCCTCGTGCTAAATAACATAAACATGGCACGGAATGTCCCCTCGTGCTAAATAACACAAACATGGCACGGAATGTCCCCTCGTGCTAAATAACATAAACAAGGCACGACATCACCCTTCGTGCTTTTACACTCTCATCCTCACAATAAATGAATACACGGCATCATTCTTCGTGCTTTGCACTCTTCCTCACAATGCAACAAATAAATACACGGCATCGCACTTCGTGCTTTACACTCTTCCTCACCCAAACAATATCAAGACAACAATTTGGGAAGGAAAATCTTCAATATGAACCATAAATCACAACATCCCGGCAAGGGAGTCAACAATACAAACAATATCATTAACAACATATACAGTAATAGAAACCATAACATCCCCGCAAGGGAGTCAACAAGGCAAACAACATCATTAACAACGGAATAATAAGAGAAACCACACAATCCCGGCAAGGGAAACATCTATAACCAATCTCACCTAAACAGTTAACTTCACGGAATAAACTCAACTTCAACAAAGGCGTAGTAATAGGCAACATCAAGGAAATACCAATAACCTAATTGTCAAACAATTAGACCTAAGTAGCACTTAAGGGAATAGTCGTATAAAGCACAATGTAGGACTCACAGGCATGCTTGACTCCAACAAATAGATATTCCAACTACGGCTAGTCAACTATAAGGCTAGATGGCACTAATTATAGTCAATTAGGCAAGCTAGGAAAAAAATATAGCATGCTGATGAGAGAAGTAGAATATTTAGTTAAGTCAAGTAAGGTCAAATAGCCAACGAAGGAATCCGAAAACAAATAATTTTAATTTAAACAGGAAGGGATGAAATTAACAACCAAGGATTCAAATGTAACAATTACAAATCATACACAAATAATATAAGAACCCACGAATCCTAAAAGGCCAATCTAATTGCAAATAAGTCCGAGTAGACACTTGTCACCTTGCATACTCGGACTACAATCAACAAGGAAGACTCAATCCTAAGGGGTAGTTCTCCCACACAAGTTTAGGCAAGATACTTACTTCAAGGACGACAACCCGGTACTCAAAATTGGATTTCTCGGGCAAAAAAACCTCCACACGGCTCAAAATCAACTAAGACGACTTCAAAATACACATAAAACGTATAAGGAACTATTCCGAACAATAAAGTTTAAATCTTTACAAAATTATAAAAATCGATCCAAAAGTCGACCCCCGGGCCTGTACCTCGGAACCTGACAAATTTTACGAAATCCGATTACCCATTCCGATACGAGCCCGAATATATAATTTGTTTTGAAATCCGACCTCAAAACGAGGTCAAATTCCTAAATAATTAAAAAGCCCTAACTCTACCCAAAATCCCAATTTCTACCCTTGATTTCATGTTTTTAGGCCTAGAATCTAATAGATATTGATGAAAAATGGAAGAAAACAATGTTAGAATCACTTACCTAAGAGGTTATGGTGAAAGAGTTCTTCAAAATTCGCCCAAGGAGGTGTGGAGAAGAAGAAGGTAGTCAAAATCCCGTAATGAGCATTCTGTTTTTGGGCATTTAAATAACTGGGCACTTTTTGGTCTATGTGGTCGCGAAGGAGGAGCTGCGATCGCATAGAGAGCTGAGTTCTAAGGCACATCGATCGCGAAAGAGACCCTGCGATCGCACAGTATTACTGACCCCACCCTATGAGATCGCGAACGTGCACATGCGGTTGCACAGGGTATCTACCCAGCCCCCTTCTCAAAACTATGCGATCGCAACTATACCTATTCGATCGCATAGAGTAAAACACCAAACATCACAAAATTTCCAAAACACCAGCTTTTTCCTAAGTTTTTCACTCCGACAGCTACCCGAATTTCACCCGAGCCCTCGGGTCTCAAAACCAAATATGGAAACAACCTCAAAAACATCCTACGAACTTGTTCGTGCAACTAAATCACCAAAATAACATCATAAACATTGAATTAAACCTCAAAATCTATTGAAATTCTCAAAACTTCTTATACTTTAATTTTTCGATTTACGATCTGAATCACGTCAAACTAAGTCCGTTTCTTACCAAATTTCACAGATAACACATAATAGACATATTGAACCTGTTCCGGGCTCCGGAACCATAATATGGGCCCGGTATCACAGGTTTCACATCAAATCTCATTTTCAAAAATCTTTATATTTTTCAGAAAACAATTTTCTTCAAAAATTTATTTCTCAGACTTGGCACCTCGGAAATTGATTCTGGGCATATGCCCAAGTTCCATATTTTCCTACGGACCCTCCGGGACCGTCAAACACGGGTCTGGGTCCGTTTACCAAAAATATTGACCAAAGTCAACTTTACTCAAATAATTAATACAAAATCATCATTTTATCTATTTTCCACTTAACTGCTTCCCGGCTACACGCTCGGGCTGCGCACGTATATCGAAGTGAGATAAAAGGATGCTTTCACGGCCTCGGAACACAAATTTAGCTAAAAATATATGGGATGACTTTTTAGGTCATCACAGGGTGTTACTCATAGCATTAGCGCACGGGCTATCATCTCCTTACTACCCGATTACTATCATTCAGTTGTTACATAGGCGTTCTAGTAGCTTCTAGCTTGTTTCTTATGTGTGCACTGCACGTCCCTTACCTATGGCCCTGTAGGTGTTAGGACCTCTATTTAAGATGGTTCTAGACCAATCTATGTTTTTTAAATTAGAAATCTAGGAGACAAACAAAAGACAAATAGGACTTTCAAACAAACAAATTAGGGCTCACATCGATCTCCACACATGAACAAAAAAAGAACGCAATTGATTCAGCAAACTTCGTTAATTTTAGAGTCATATAAGCAGGATATCTATATGAGCAGAAATAGAATATAAAGGAAGTTTTATTAAGACGAGCATTGGGACCTATTTGTTTGCCTACTGATTTTATTCAATATGAATCTGGGCACTTCCAGGCAGCAATATGTCACAATTTTAAGCCCAGGATCATTAGTAAGTCTTACAGATTGCCTAAGTGATGGCCAGAATCAGTCGAATTCAGAATTCATTAACAGAATCATATAGGCATGATTTCTACGAGTTTATTAATTACAGATCTATAAACATGGTTTCTAAGTGTAGTACTGATTTTAATTCATAAAGACAAGTTTTAATTCCTTTTAAAAATCCTATAGGCATGCTTTCTAATTGTTGAATTGATTTAAACCCTTATAGGCATGATTTGAACCCTAAATCTAGGGTAAGTAATAGATTTAACCAAAAATAGCTAGATCCAGTAAATAATTAGAGTGAACCAGAATGAACCAAAATCTGGTTTGAACCAAAGATACGAAAATATTCGTACTCACAAGTATTGGGATGAACGTAGATGGAATAATCGAAATATGAGAGACTTTGAACAAGATCTGGTTTGAGTCTCTTGCAATACACTTGCCTTTTGAGGCAAATAGGTTAAGTAACATCAAGATAGGGTAGCCAGTAAAGAAACAAAGCCAAATAAGGCATGGAATCAAGGGAGGATCCCATGAATCAAAAGGGAGGATCCCATGAATCAAAAGAGAAAGTGTAACGGAGGGCTAGGGTTTGAGATGGTGAGGAGAGGTGAGGATCAGAAGACGACGGGTGGGGAAAAATATTTTAGTATTTAGGGTGTTTGGTTAATTAAAAAGGGGTGGAGGATATAGGGTCATTGATCTTCTAGGATCAACGGTCAGGATTAGAGTTTTAGGGGGGGCGGTTTATTTGACGGGTATGGATCTGGGTAGTTGGGTTAGGGTAATTGGGCTAGATAGGGTATTGGGTTGGGTAGGTCAGGAAATTAATTAGGAAAAGGGCTATGTTTTAAATACCCATTTAAATTAGTAAAATAACTAATAAATGATAAAAATTCTATTTGTACATGAAAAATGATTTAAAATAATTACTTAATATTATAAAAAATATAAAAAGTCATTTTTTGTGTAAATAATGTAATTATGCATATATGGACTATTATTACAAAGTTACTGCAATTATAGCCTAAAAATGTAAATATGATTATACATAAAACTATTAAAGATCAATATGAATATATATGATAAAAATTTAGTGATAACTCATTATAAAATCATTTTTTATACAATTAGTTATTATTTAGATAATAAAATGCTGGAATAAATTAATTAAAATCCTTTAAAATTATAAAAAATTATGGAAAAATACTAGTTGATGCTCATGTTCTATTTTGGAAGTATATATGTATTATTTTTTAAATATATATGGAAAAAATTGGATATCAACATGATGAGTTCCTTGTCTTGTTATCTTGCAAAGCTTCTATAAATCATCTGCAAATTGCTGCCTCGCCCCAGAAACACTGGACAATGTGTGTCTTATGTCGTTGTCCATGCTTTGGATCTTGATTACCATCCATAATTGTAAGGTTACTTATACTTACCGATATATTGAGACATTGAGCATGGTGATATTCATGCTCAAAGGCACCCAAAATGTCGTAATTGCTTAGCAAGTTCCAGTAGATTAGTTAAAAAGATGTGTTCCCTCGTGTCTTCAAGTTGCCTGCCAAGAGTGATCCTTTGACATATGCAGGACTTTGTGAATGAACTTTCCATTATGTACTGATTATTCTTGCCTCTTTCATTTGCTTTTGTGATCCAATGATGATCCAGTGAACCTTTGAACTACTTGTTGCCTCTTTCATTATGTACTGATTGTTGTTACCCTGTATAAACCTTTGAACTGCTTGTTGTCTCTTTCATTATATACTTATTGTCGTTGCCCTATATGAACCTTTGAACTGCTTTTGATGATCCAGTGAATACCACACATATTCCTCCTCGATTGAGCTATGCACCTAATGTGCACATCTGAAAAATTCCATTTTGCTGAGTATTTTTTATGCTTTCCACTGATGATCTGTGTCTATTATTGCGTGGCTATCTTCCTTTGTCTTTGAGGTGTTAATATGCAGTTGATCATTTTGTCTAAACACCTCAGTATATCTTGATTCTTTCCATAAGAAACCTCTCCCAACAAATCTAGGCAGCAGTGCAGTAAGCATCATTCTTACTGATGTTACTAATGTTACAAATCTAGGCAGCAGTGCACTTCTATTCGTACAATGTTTTTCTACATCATGCAGGAGGGTCCAAATGAAAAGACGAGGTAAAGGTCGAAGTGTAACTGGTCGTGGACATGGCCATTTTCAAGGACGTGATAATATTGGAGCGATGTCTCAGCCACAAGTACAACGAATAGGGAATACTGCAACATTTGTGTCTCAGCCACAAGCACAACCAATAGGGAATGCTGCAGCATCTCCTGAGACAGGAGAATCAAGTAATCCTAGTCAAGAACCTCTAGAGATAGGACAAATATCAAGTAACCCTTGGCAGAGACCTTCTATAGAGACAGTATCGTCAAGGAATCTAGACAGAAGTGTGCTTCCCTCTCCTGAAGTTGAAAATGAAAATGGTCCAGGCTAGTTTTGAGTTTCATTCTTCTTCTTCTTCTTATTATTATTCTTTTTATTTTTATTTTTTTTCTTTCTAAACGTCCAAAAAGCGCCGAAATGCTGGCGAATTGTTTTTTTTTTACCTTCAGTTCTTTATCAGAAAATTTCTGCCCGATTTTTCCAGTTTCTGTCCAATTTTTATATGAAGTATTTGTAGTTCTTATTGTCTTTATTATGTGTTATGTAGTTGTTATTTCTGCCCAATTTTTGATCACATATACTATTTTTTCTTTGTGTAGTTTCTTCCAGCAGTAAAAAGAGAGGAAGAGGAAAATATAAATCCAAAACAGTAGATATAAAAACTAAGTATGGCGGAAAAATTACAATTACAATTCTAAATGATATTGATAGAGCAGTAGGCCCTGGATCTAGAGATATTGTTAATTATTGTGGTTTAATCATGAGGAGTATTATCTCATTCCATGATGGGAATTGGCAAAAGATTGTTTCAAAACATGGAGAAGCAATGTGGTTGAAGGTCAAGGTAAAATTATTTTTAATATCGTATCGATTTTCTGTTGCATCATTTATTTTTGTGGTTAGAATATTAATTATAATGGTACATGTATGTTCAGGATAAATTTGAAGTTCTTGACAGCGTGCAAGAGCATAGGTTTCAAGACTTTGTTATCAATACTATGCGACGGTTTTTCAAAGCTTGGAAAGCTCGACTGAGCATTCGCTACTCTCGCCATGTTGCTGATGAAAACATATTGTCTCGTCGACCTAAAGATGTTGAGCTAGAGGACTTAAAATACTTAGTAGAGTATTTTGGATGTCCGGAATTTCATTGGCCAATTGTTTTTAATCACATAAGATAATCGAACTAATAAGAAAATTGTAAAGACTCAATCTTTTTTCCACCTTTGAAAACCCTTTTATTTTTGATTATTTTCAGCCATACCCAGATACTGTAAACTACTGCTAAATGCAGTACTAATCCTTTCTTCTACTTTTTTTGGTAAGGAGTAAAGATATTTTAAACAAGTGCTTTCTAGGGGATGTTAAAGAATGTGCATTATTTTAAGTCTTAAGATAAATATGATGTATGATTTTGGGCTTTTCCTCTTACTTGTGCTGCTTCATACAGATTTAGCATACCCTTTACATCTTTAAGTAAAGTTTTCTTGAATTTTCCATTGTTGTCCTTGAATTGGTTGATTACAGTATGACATATTTTGTCTAAATATGTCATACATGTTAACTTAGTTGGTCTATTTGGCTGTAAAGTGATCTTGTATTTCTTTGTGTAATAACAGGGAGGAGGTTCTTAAACAATGGAGACAAACAAGGAGGGATTCAAGGCACTTAGAATTTTTTTCTTTTGGGATGTATGTAATACAATGACAGTGAAGTATTATGCATTACATATGTAATTCACATTTTAGTAATGAAAGTATTTAATATCCGACTTAAGATATTCTTTTGGTGTTTGTAAATTACTATCGGATCGTTTATATATATAATTTTGGTCATTCCAATTGCTGAATTAAATAGGTTTCAGCTGTGACAAAATCTTATTATGAGATATTGAAGTTGTCATTGATTGATTAATAGTTTTTGTAGCAATTATTATTGCCACTAAATGTCATTCTCAAGCAGCGAGCTCATAGTCTCCGCTGATGATTAAGTGTTTTTGTGGCGACAACAATTGCTACTAAAAGTAACTCTCCAGTGGCGATATGAGAATTGCTGGTAATAGCTAATTGTTTTTGTGGCGACTTTAGTTGCTACTAAAAGAACCTCTATAGTAGCGATTAAGAAGCTGCCACTGATAGTCATTTATTTTTGCGGTGACAGTTGTCGCTAGTAAAAGTCACTCTTTAGTGGCGACTTACCCTTGAATCTATTTCGTGGAACTATCTTTTGTGGCGACTTGGCATACCTTTTTTAGCAACAGTGTCGCCACTAAACGGTGATATTTTGTGGCGACACACTGTAGTCATTATAAATAATGTTTAGTAATGGACTAACTTGCAGCAAGTCCAATGTCGCTGCTATAAACATTTAGCAGCGACATATGATTATTTTGTAGGGACAAAGATCGCTGCTAAAAGGCAGTTTTCTTGTATTGCTCGGACTTGTTATCCCATCTTATTAGTCAAAAAATAACTAAATGATGTAACGGGTTAATCACCTCATCCGAACAAATGAAAAGTTCTATTATTTCGAACATATTTTCTATTTTACTATCAGCATAGGTTATCTACTTTATTTGTCAACTAGTGTCCACTCCCAATGTATCCATTCAGATTCAATGTTACGCCTAATGAAGATGATACATCATTTTCATGCCTTCGAACAACATAAAAGGGCCCTTATATATGCACAAGTAAAATGCTCTAAGTTATGGCTCAGAACAATCATTCTAAAAATATGAATTAGGAAAGGAGAATTGCTTTATGAAAAATTCTGAGTCTACAAGAAATGAATCCTAAATACAGCTCATGAAATCGGTAGTGGAAGAAAGTCGTGCCGAAATAATCTCAACAAGTTTAACTTGTGACTGGAGAAACAAGTATATAGACTACCTCAACACTAGGAAGTTTCCCTCGAATCCTAAAGAAACGAGAGTTGTGCACACGAAGGCGGCCAGGTTTAGCCTATCCGAAGGAACTCTATTCAGAAGAACATTCGATGGCCCACTCTCCATATGCTTGAGCTCGGGAGACACCGAATACGTTTTGAGGGAAGTTCACAAAGGCACCTGCAGAAACTATTCAGGGGCAGAAACTTTGGTTCATAAGATAATCATAGTCGGCTATTACTGGATCAACATTGAGAAAGATGCAAAGGACTTTGTACGGAGATGCGACGGCTGGCAGAGGCATGCACCAATGATCCATCACCCCGGAGAGATGCTACATTCGATCTTTTCACCTTGGTCGTTCAAGAAGTGGGGAATGTACATTGTCGGTCCCCTGCCATGGGCACCCGGTAAGGCTCAATTCATATTGTGTATGACTGACTATTTTTCTAAGTGGGTCGAAGCTCAAGTATTCAAGAAGGTCCAGTAAAAAGAACTCGTCGACTTCATTTGGGACCACATAATATGCCAGTTCGGAACACCGGCCGAGATACTGTATGATAACAGGGAAGAAGTTCATCGGCAACAAGGTAAGCAAATTTTTCAAGGACCATAAGATCAAAAAGATCTTGTCAACACCCTATTACCCTAGAGGGAACGAACAGGCAGAGTCTACAAACAAGACCATACTTCAAAACCTGAAGAAAAGGTTGATCGAGGCGAAAGGTAAATGGAAGGAAATTATGCCCGGAGTCTTGTGGGTATACCATAAAATCTCTAAATCTAGTACCAAAGACACTTCATTTTCATTAGTGTATGGCACTGAAGCTCTAATACCGGTCGAAGTGGGAGAACTGATCCTCTAGTTCTGATATGCGACCGAAAAATCAAACAGTGAGGCCATGAGCAAGAGCCTGGAATTATTGGATGAGAGGCGCGAGGTCGCCCTAGTCGGTTGGCCGCCCAGAAATAGCGGATAGATAGAGCCAAACTTCGACACTTCAATATCGGGGACTTGGTGTTAAGAAAAGTAACACTGCAGACCCGGAACTCGAACAAAGGGAAGCTAGGACCGAATTGGGAAAGACCATATCGAGTCATCGGGATTGCCGGTAAGGGTTTGTACAAACTCGAAGCAGGAAACGATGCACAACTACCGAACAACTGAAATGTGACGTACTTAAAGTGGTACTACTGCTAAGGTACAACCTTATTCACCTTTTTTATAATATTATGAATCAGACTAACACTTGCAGACAACAACCAAAGGAGAATGTGACTATTATGTCTGAAAGCATGTGTTGCACTCTTTTTAACTTGAACCGGTTTTGTCCCAAAATGGTTTTCTGGCAAGGTTTTTAACGAGGCAACAGTAAATCGTGCAAAATTAGAATCGAATATCAGTTTTAAATCAGATTCAATGGTCTAATCAATAGTATCCGAGTCCTCTCAAGATCGACCTTGAGTACTGGGGGCCATCACCCTCGGGTCAAGCTTCTTAGCAAGGAAGGAAGGAAATTTTATGCTTAAATAGTCTAGGCTCGGTGGTTAGGATTTATTGTAAGGACCAAACGGTCAAGTGAACCATGTCCGCATAAGCCACCTTACCCATAATACAAGTTTTTACACACTTTCAATCTTGAATGTTAAACACAGAAATGAAAGGAAGTTTCTACCTTGTTATTACATACTTTTGCTTCTTAAAAAGCGTCGAGCCTAAGGGCTATTCCCTCCCAGGGATCACCGAGCCTAAGGGCCACGCTTATCCGAGCACAAAGGGTTGCCCCCACTCGATCATTGTCGTCCGAAATAAGCTCGGGCGGCTTGGGTCATTAAAACCCGGAGGCACAAAACCTATTAGGCAGTGCCTAAATGTCACGACCCCAAATCCTAACTGGCCTTGATGGCGCCTATCGTGGAACTAGGCTAGCCGACTATCACATGTTCACATTTCTTTTGAAAATCCCATTCAAGTTTCAAGCATTTCATAAATATATATAGCAAATTTCTTAATATAATAGGCCAATACTATACAGTACTGCCATCCCCAAAACTCGGAGCCAACATGCCATGAGCATTTAGATAAATAAGCCAAAATAAACTATTATAATACAAAACCTTCGAATCAAAACTAAATACAACAAGAAGGGAAAACAGAGATGCTGCGAACGCTGAACAGCTACCTCTATATCCCACAGATCCGGCTCCGCTGCGGAATAAAGGCTAATGCTCGATATTCTGCTCCTGAATATGCACACAAAGGTGCAGGGAGTAATGTGAGTACGCCAACCCTGTAGTAATGAAAATAAATCAAGTCTAAGTAGCAAGGAAACACATAAAATCTATGCCATCAAGTCATAATATACACAGCCTTACTTTCCAATAGTATAACATAGATATACGAAATCATCATGTCTTAAAAATCAACTTCATTAAAAGTCCTTAAAAGAATGCACATTTTTGACAGCTTTAAAACAAAGGATTTGGTATGCAAATGAATGTAGTAAAATCATAAGTAGCCCCTCGGGCAAAAACATGTTTCATAATCAGCCCCTCGGGCATGCCTCACAATCTCTCAGCACCTCACAATCACTCAGCACCTCACAGTTACTCATGCCTCCCAGTCACTCGTCACTCGGCACTCGGTGCGCTCACTGGGGGTGTGTACAGACTCCGGAGGGGCTCCTTCAGCCCAAGCGCTAGTATCACTCAGCACCTCACCATCACTCTTGGCCCTCGGCCACACTCGTGGAACAACTCAAAAGGTCCCTTGGGCAAATTTGTAAAACAGGGTACTCGACCCGAAAACATCAGTTTAATGCTCATGTAGTGTAAATCATGCTGAGTTTCAAATAAAAACAGTATGCACAATGATGCTGAGTAAAATCATCAACAATAGTGAGGAAAACAGCAGTATAAAGCCCTCAAAAGGTCTAAACAGATCGGCACGAGGCCCCAAACACGGCTTATAGCCCGAATATTTCACAAATCTTTAGAACATAATTTAACATAAGGTTTTGAGTAAATATGCAACTCATTAGTTGCCGCAGAGAGGACCTAGTCCAATCCAAAAATCAGTACGCGCCACATACTCTTCATCCGACATGTGCGCCTTTCTAAAATCAGTGAGAAAATATGTAGTCCGGGGTTCCATACCCTCAGGACAAGATTTATAACCATTACTTACCTCTACCGGGCTGCGACACTAGTCCGCAATGCTTTTGCCCCTTAAATTGGCCCCCGATTGCTTCGAATCTAGCCAAAACCAGTTCAACATCGTTAATATATACTCAAGAAACACAACCCAATCGAAAATTATCAAATTAAACAAGAATCTCGAAATTCGGCCAAACCCGAACCCCTGGCCCACGTCTCGGATTCGATAATTTTTACATCACTAGAAACCTCGTCCTCCCACGATTATACTCATACCAAAATCATCCAAAATCGGATCACAATTGCCTATCCAAAACCTCAAAAGAATTTCCAATTCTCCACCCCCTTCTTCCCAACCTTTTCCTACTCAAACCCTTATATTTTCAAGCCTAATCCGAACAAAATAGCATAGGAACGGTGTTAGCAACCAAAGAACTTACCTTTGCTGAAGAATCTTGAATTTCCCTCTCTAAATCGCCTTCA
The DNA here is from genome assembly GCA_005239505.1 of Nicotiana paniculata. Taxonomy (NCBI): domain Eukaryota; kingdom Viridiplantae; phylum Streptophyta; class Magnoliopsida; order Solanales; family Solanaceae; genus Nicotiana; species Nicotiana paniculata. The sequence goes on along the minus strand of ML302211.1, from coordinate 108,557 downwards.
AAGGACTCCTCCCGCATGCAAATTGATGAAAAATAAAAAAAATTCGCGGAGGGCCCTTTTTATACTGTTTCTGCTAAGTCATTTCCGCTCCTGCAGAACTTTAGCCGCATCTGCGGTCCCAGGTGCACACCTGCGGAATCTCACTTAACGGGCCAATCCCGCGCCTGTGACCTTTTCTTCGCACCTGCGACATCGCAGGTGCGACAAATTCCTCGCACCTATGGACCACTCCCCACTCAGCCAAATCTCGCACCTGCAGAGCCCAGTCCGCTCCTGCGGAACCGCACCTGCGGCTCCCTTTCCGCAGGTGCGAAAACACCAGCAACAGCAACGTGCAGATTTGCCAAAGTCACTCCGAAATTCCCGTTAACCATCCGAAATCAATCCCGAGCCCCTCGGGGCCCCAACAAAATATACCAACACACCTCATAGCATTATTCCAACTTATTCGAGCCTTCGAAACACCAAAAACAACACGAAAACATCAAATTTACATCAAATTCAAGCCTATGAACTTTGAAATTTCCAAATTTTGCCAACTACGTCGAAACCAACCAAAACACCTCCGATTGACCTAAAATTTTGCAGACATATCCAAAATGACATTACGAACCTGTTCCAACTTCCGAAATTCCATTCTGACCTTGATAGCCTATTTTCCACTGCCTTCCGGAAATCGCCAAAAACTAACTTTTGCCAATTCAAGCCTAATTCTACATCGGACATCACAAAAATATTTCGAACACACTCCTAAGTCCCAAATCACCTAAGCTATCCGAGCCATAAAATCCGCATTTTGAGGTCGCTTACCAACAAGTCAACTCTCCGTTGACTTTCTCAACTATTAGGATACTTTAAAAGGCTAAATGCCTAAATTCTCACTATAACCACTCCGGACCCAAACCAACTGATCTAACACAACAATAACAGGATAGTGATATATAGTAAATGCAGAAATAGGGGAAAAAGGGTAAATCTCACGGAACGACCGGCCGGGTCGTTACATCCTCCCCCTCTTAAACAAATGTTCGTCCTCGAACGGGTCAAGAAACATACCTGGAGTCTCAAATAAGTGAGGATATATGTCCCACATCTCCCGCTCGGTCTCCCATGTGGCATCCTCCACCGGATGCCCTCTCCACTGGACCTTCACTAAAGCTATATCTTTAGACCTCAGCTTCCTGACCTGTCGACCCAAAGTAGCCACTGGATCTACCTCATATGACATATCACCCTCGAGCTGAACCGTGCTGAAGTCCAAAACACGGGAAGGGTCACCAACATACTTCCGTAGCATCGAAACATGGAATACTGGATGAGTACTCGATAAACTGGGAGGCATAGCAAGCCTATAAGCCACCTCCCCAACCCTTTGAAGCACCTCAAATGGCCCAAAGAACCTGGGACTCAGCTTCCCTCTCTTCCCGAATCTCATGGCACCCTTCATGGGTGACACCTTAAGCAACACCTTATCTCCAACCATGAAAGACACATCTCGGACCTTCCGATCCCCATAACTCTTCTGCCTAGACTGCGCCGTGCGAAGCCGCTCGTGAATCAACTTTGCCTTACTCAAAGCATCCTAAACCAAGTCTGTGCCCAATAGCCTAGCCTTGCCCGGCTCAAACCAACCAACCGGAGATCTGCACCTCCTACCATACAAAGCCTCATACGGAGCCAACTGGATACTCAACTGATAGCTGTTATTAGATGCAAACTCCGCTAGTGGCAGAAACTGATCCCATGAACCACCAAAGTCAATCACACATGCACACAACATATCCCCCAAAATCTGAATGGTGCGCTCCGACTGCTCGTCGATCTGAGGATGAAACGTTGTGCTCAACTCAATCTGAGTACCCAAATCTCTCTGCACGGCTCTCCAAAACTGAGATGTGAACTGAGTGCCTCTGTCGGAAATGATAAAAACTGGAACCCCATGCAACCGGACAATCTCCCTGATATAAATCTCAACTAACCTCTCCGATGAATACGTAGTACCAACAGGAATGAAGTGTGCGGACTTGGTCAGTCGATCCACAATAACCCATATAGCATCAAACCTCCTCGAAGTCCGTGGGAGTCCAACTACGAAGTCCATGGTGATCCGCTACCACTTCCACTCTGGAATATCAAACCTCTGAAGCAATCCACCTGGTCTCTGGTGCTCGTACTTGACCTGCTGATAGTTGAGACACCGAGCCACAATATCCTTCTTCATCCTCCTCCACCAATAATGTTGCCTCAAATCCTGATACATCTTTGCGGCACGCGGATGGATGGAATACCGCGAACTATGAACCTCTGCTAGAATCAAATCTCGAAGCCCATCTACCTTGGGCACGCAAATCCGGCCCTGCATACTCATGAACCCATCATCGCCAATAACCACATCCCTGGCATCACCGCGACGGACCCTGTCCTGAAGAACAAGAAAATATGGATCATCATACTGGCGTGCTCTAATCTGATCGTAAAGAGAAGACCTGGAGGCGACACAAGCCAACACTCGCGGGGGCTCTGATAGATCCAATCCCACCAAATGACCTGCTAAGGCCTGAACATCAAGGGCTAATGGCCGCTCTGCTACTGGAAGGTAGGCTAAACTCCCCAAACTCTCTGCTCTGCAACTTAAGGCATCAGCCACTACGTTGGCCTTCCCCGGATGATATAAGATAATCCTTGAGGAGCTCTAAACATCTCCTCTAACGCAAATTCAAGTCCTTCTGCCTCAGCAGATATTGCAAACTGCGATGATCAGTGAAAATCTCACACTCCACTCCATACAAATAATGCCACCAAATCTTCAAGGCATGAACAATGGCAGCTAACTCAAGATCGTGCACTGGAGAAGATAAGGTGGGCTTGATACTTGTGGCTTGTAGGGGAACTACTAGAAGTCATGCGGTGTGATATGGTGGGCTAAAACGCGGGATGCTATTACAAAAAAATAATTTTCAAAACTAAATGTAAAAGCTCCCGCAGTGATATAAGGACAGATTGTGATTTATTCTTGTGATTTGAGACTACGAGGCGGTACCTCGGTAGTGGCTCTTGTTGGAATTTCTCTGTTTTGCACTTGTCTATGGTGGTTGTTTCCTTAGCATATATTTGATTGTTTCCTCCGTGTTGCACTAATTGATTTAGTTTCGTGTAGCTAACCTTGATATGCTATTTGTTGTTTAAATTTCATAACTGCCATTATTACACTGCTTTATACTTGCTCAGTCGTTTATTTATTTCAGTAGGGCCTTGACCTGACCTTGTCACTACTCTACTGAGGTTAGGCTTGGATTTTACTGGGTACCATTATGGTGTACTCATGTTATGCTTATACACATATTTTTATGCAGATCCAGGTACTTCCTACCAGTCTGGGCGTCAGCGAGTAGAAATCCTGCATGGAGACTTTAAGGTACACCTGCCAGCATCCGTAGGCCTCGGGAGTCCCCCTCCACCTGGATTACTTTATTTCCTTGTCCTTGTTTAGACACTATTGTATAGAGATATTCAATATTACTTTCATAGAGCTTGTGACTTATATTTCCCCGAGTTTTGAGAGTTGTACATGTTGAGTTGAGAATTTTATTTTATATAATTGTTGAAGTTTTTGAGATTTTAAATTATTATTTCATATATTCCGCATGTTTGTAAGGCTTACCTAGTCTTAGAGACTAGGTGTTGTCACAACATCCTACGGAGAAAATTTTGGGTCTTGACAAGTTGGTATCAGAGTTATAGGTTCATAGGTGTTATGAGTCACAAGAGTTTAGTAAAGTCTTGCAGATCGGTACGGAGACGTTTGTACTTATATTCGAGAGGCTATAGAACTATTAGAAAAAGTTTCACTTCTTTGATTCCTTATCATGTGAATTTGTTGACATTGAAATTCTAAATATATGTCTTTCTATTCTCTCACAAATGGTGAGGACACGCACAACTGGACCTGATGATCAAACACCCGCACCGCTTATTAGAGCCACAAGAGGACGGGGCCAGGGAAGAGGCAGAGGACGTCCCCGTGGTGCAGCCAGAGCACCTGCACAAGCTACTGCGGAGGAGCCACCAGCAGCTCCCGTTAGAGTAGGCATCTGAGATGCCTGTTACTACCTCTGCACTCCATGAGACCCTCGCCCAGTTTCTAAGTATGCTCGGCACTTTAGCTCAAACAAGGAGAGGAGCACGGACTCCCGCCACCCATACCCCAGAGCATTTGGGTTAGGTTGACCAAGTCCCATAGGTCATACCAGTGCAGCAGGTTGTCCCAGTTCATCCGAAGGTCAGGGCAGCAACTTTTGAGGGGGAGCAACTCAGGCTCGAGAGGTACAAGAAGTACCACCCTTCTACTTTCAGCGGTTTAGCTTCAGAGGATGTCAGGTTTTTCTTGAGGAGTTCCACCGTATTCTTCGTACTATGGGTATTGTGGATTCGAGTTGGGTTGTTTTCACTACATTCAAGCTTAAGGGAGCTGCTTATAGGTGGTGGTTGGCGTATGAGTTGGGTAGCCCAGCCAAGACAGCTTCACTCACCTAGGCTCAGTTCTTAGAGATGTTCATGAGGGAGCTTGTTCCCCAGAGTCTTAGGGATGCATGGTGCGCTGATTTTGAGCAATTGCGCCAGGGATCTATGACCGTATTGGAGTATGCAATCCGGTTCAGCGATTTGTCCAGGCATGCACCCGCCTTGGTTACAACTGCCAGAGAGCGAGTTCCTTGATTTATCGAGGGGCTCAACCCTGGTATCACATTCAGCATGGCCCGAGAGTTGGAGATGGACATCCATCCCAGCAGATAGTGGAGATCGTTAGGAGATTGGAGGGTATGTGGGCCTGGGATAGAGAGGAGAGGGAGGCCAAGAGGCCTCGAGGTTCTAGAAAATACAATGGTGCCCGTGCCCCTGCTACAGCCCGTCATGGTAAGGGATATGTGAGCCATCGTATTCATTCATCACTTCCATCTTCCAGCGGTATTCCGGCCACTCCCAGGCCTCAGGTTTCGCATTATGCACCGCCATTGTCTAGTGCACCTCCTACATTGGGTTCTTTCAGTGGTCAATTCAGTCGATTGGGCCTGAGCCGGTATTAGCAGCCACGTCCTCCGAGAGCTTATTTTGAGTGTGGTGACACCCGTCATATGGTGAAGGACTGTCCCAGACTCGGGAGGGGTGCACCTCCACAGACTACTCAGGCCCCACGTATTTCATAGAGCCCTCAGGCTTCTCAGGATGTGGTTACCGCACCAGTTGCCACTCCACCTGCATAGCCATCCAGGGCTGGAGTTTGGGCAGGTAAAGGTCGCCTTAGAGAGGGAGGCCAGGCCAGATATTATGCTCTTTCTCCTAGGACAGAGGCGGTTGCATCCAACTCAATTATCACAGGTATTGTTCTAGTTTGTCATAGAGATGCATCAATCTTATTTAATCCAGGCTACACTTATTCCTATGTATCATCTTACTTTGCTCCATATTTGGGTATTTCATGTGATTCTTTGAGTTCCCCTGTCTATGTGTCCACGCTTGTGGGAGATTCCATTATTGTTGACCATTTTGAGACTAGAGCCGATCTATTATTGCTCATTATGGTAGATTTTGATATTATCTTGGGTATAGACTGGTTGTCGCCCTATCATGTTATCTTTGATTTTCACACCAAGACGGTGACATTGGCTATGCCAGGTTTGCCGCGATTAAGTGGAGAGGTACTTTAGATTAAGTTCATAGCAGAGTGGTGTCTTTCCTTAAGGCACAACGGATGGTTGGAAACGGATGTGATGTGTATCTAGCATATGTGAGTGATGTCTGTGTTGATACTCCTACCATTGAGTCAGTTCCGATAGTAAGGGATTATCCAGATGTATTTTCGGTGGATCTTCCGAGCATGTCGCCCGACAGGGATATCAATTTTGGTATTGATTTGTTACGGGGCACTCAGCCCATTTTTATTCCACCATATCGTATGGCCCCAGCAGAGTTGAAAGAGTTAAAGGAGCAGTTGCAGGAGTTGCTTGGTAAGGGTTTCATTCGGCCTAGTGTATCACCTTAGGGTGCTCCGGTCTTATTTGTAAAGAAGAAGGATGGTTCAATGTGCATGTGTATTGATTATCGCCAGTTCAACAAGGTTACAGTGAAGAACAGGTATCCATTGTCGTGCATTGACGACCTATTTGATCAGCTACAGGGTGCCAGGGTGTTCTCCAAGATTGACTTGCGTTCAGGATATCATCAGTTGAAGATTCGGGAGATAGATATCCTAAAGACTGACTTTAGGACTTGGTATGGTCATTACGAATTCCTTGTGATGTCATTTGGGCTGACCAACGCCCCAACAACATTCATACACTTGATGAACAGTGTATTCTAGCCCTATGTTGACTCATTCATCTTGGTGTACTCCTGGAGCCGGGAGGATCATGAACAACACTTGAGGATCGTGCTTCATACCTTGAGAGAAAAGAAGTTGTATGCATAATTTTCAAAGTGTGAATTCTGTCTTGAATCAGTGGCATTTTTGGGTCATGTAGTGTCGAGTGAGGGAATTAAGGTGGATCCGAAGAAGATTGAAGCAGTACAGAGTTGGCACAGACCATCTTCATCTACTGAGATCCGGAGTTTCCTTGGTTTGATTGGGCATTACCGTCGATTCGTAGAGGCCGTCTCATCTATTGTTGCAACTATGAACAGATTGACCGAGAAGGATGCTCTGTTCAGACGGACTGAGGAGTGTGAGGAGAGCTTTCAAAAGCTCAATATAGCTTTGACTACAACCACAGTGTTAGTGTTTCCTAAGGGTTAGAAGTATTATAGTGTGTACTATGATGCGTCGCGTGTTGTCCTCGGCGCGATGTTGATAAGGGACGGTAGGGTGATTTCCTACGCGTCTAGACAACTGAAGGTGCATGAAAAGAACTATAATGTCCACGACCATGAGTTAGCAGTTATTGTTCATGCCTTAAAGATTTGGCGGCATTATTTGTACGGTGTACTTTGTGAGGTCTATACCGACCACCGGAGTCTACAACATTGGTTTAAACAGAAGGACCTTAACTTGCGTCAGCGAAGGTGGATAGAGTTGCTTAAGGACTATGATATCACCATTCTATATCATACTAGGAAGGCCAATGTGGTAGCTGATGCCTTGAGTTTCAAGGGGGAGAGCTAGGGCAGTTTAGTATATCTACCAGCACGAAGAGGCCTAGCACTGGATGTTCGAGCCTTGGCCAACCAGTTTGTTAGATTTGATGTTTCGGAGCTGAGTCGAGTTTTGGCTTGTGTGGTTTCTTGATCTTCTCTTTATTATCGTATCAGAGAGTGTCAGTATGATGCCTCCCATCTGCTTGTCCTCAATGACACGGTTCAACATGGGCATGCCAAGGAGGCCACTATTAGGGATGACAGTGTGTTACGGATGCAGGGCAGGCTATGTGTGCCCAATGTAGATGACTTGCGTGAGCTGATTCTTTAGGAGGCTCACAGTTCGCGGTACTCCATTCATCCGGGTGTTGCCAAGATGTATCAGGACTTGAGGAACCACTATTGATGGAAGAGAACTAAGAAGGACATAGTGGAGTATATAGCATGGTGCCTAAATTGTCAACATGTGAAGTATGAGCATCAACGGCCATGCGGATTGTTTCAGAGGTTAGAGATTCCATAGTGGAAATGGGAGCGGGTTACTATGGATTTTGTTGTTGAGCTCCCACAGACTCGGAAGAAGTTTGATGCAGTATGGGTGATTATGGATAGATTGACCAAGTCGCCTCATTTTATTCTAGTGGTGACTACTTATTCTTCAAAGCAGCTGGCTCAAGTTTATATTTTTGCGAGATTGTCAGACTTCATGGTGTGCCGATATCCATCATCTCTGACCGTGGTACGTAGTTTACATCGCGATTCTAGAGGACCGTACAAAGTGAGTTTGGCATGCGAGTTGAATTGAGTACAGCATTTCACCGTCGATGGACGAAAAGTCCAAGCGCACTATTCAAATATTGGAGGATATGCTTCGTGTGTGTGTGATGGAGTTTGGGGGATCTTAGGATCAGTTTGCCGCCTGAGGATCTTGGGATCAGTTCAAGCATTCACATGGATCCATATGAGGCTTTTTTTGGGAGGTGGTGTCGGTGTCTGGTGGGTTGGTTTGAGCCGGGTAAGGCTAGGATATTGGGTACATACTTGGTTCAGGATTCTTTGGAAAAGGTTAAATTGATTCGGGATCGACTTCTTACACACCAATCTAGACAGAAGTTATACGGATCAGAAGGTTCGTGATGTTGCATTCATGGTTGGAGAGCGAGTCTTGCTCCGAATTTCGTCCATGAACGGTGTTATGAAGTTTAGGAAGAAGGGAAAGCCGAGCCCTAGGTATATTGGACCTTTTGAGATTATTGAGAGGGTTGGAGAGGTGTCCCTACAGGCTCGCACTACCACCTAGTCTAGCTGCAGTTCATCCAGTATTCCTTGTTTCTATGCTCCAAAAATATCACGATGATCTGTCTCATGTGTTGGATTTCATCTCAGTCTAGTTGGACAAGGATTTCTCTTATGTTGAGGAGCCGGTGGCCATTTCGGACAGGCAGGTTCAGAAGTTGAGGTCGAAGAACATTGCTTCAGTGAAGTTTAGTGAAGGACTCAGCCAGTCCAGGAGGCGACTTGGGTGACCGAGCATGATATGCGTAACCGTTATCCTCATCTTTTCACCACTCTAGGTATGTCTCTATACTCATTCGAGGACGAACGTTTGTTTTAAGAGGGGGGTTGTAACGACCCCGCCGATCGTTTTGAGTGTTTTAGCCCTGATACCCTATTTATTGCCTCCTCTGTGTTATATTATGGATACGTGAATTGTCCGGGTGCTTGGTTATGAAGACGGTTCCAGAATAGAATTTTGGCGGATCCAATAGCTCTACATGGTGATTTTGGACATAAGAGCATATCTGGATGTTGAGTTGGAGGTCCGTAGGTTGCTTTGACGAGAATAGGCAAAAGTTGGAAAGTTAAAAGTTTGGAAGGTTAGGGAGTTTGATCGGGAGTTGACTTTATTGAAATCGGGTTTGGAATCCAATTTTGGAAGTTGGAATAGGTCTGGAATGTCATTTATGACTTTTTTACGAAATTTGAAGTCAATCGGAGTTGTTTTGCTATGAATCGGCATTGGTTTTAAAATTTCGGAAGTTCATAGTTCCTTAGCCTTGAACTGATGCGCAATTCATGATTCTAATGTTTTTGATGGGCTTTGACACTTAGAGCGTTTTCCTATAATGTTTTAGGACTTTTTGGTTTGTTTGGTTGAGGTCCCGGGGGCCTCAAGTATAATTTGGACCATGATTGGCGCATTTCGGAACCTTAAGGACTGTTGAAGTTCCCGTTCCTCTAATGGTCTACTTTCCTTGTACGTATTCACGAAGGTGTTCCCACATCCCTGTAGAGTCTTCAGGGATTCCTGGAGATTACTCTTAGCGTTCACGAAGATGGCCACGCAGTTGCGAAGTGTCAGTGAGTTTGTGCACTGCGATCGCGGATAGGGAGCCACGTTCAGCATGCTAGGGGGACCACACGCATATCGTCTACACGTTTGTGAGTAAGGATTCTCTATCACGAATCTTGGGAGTTTTGGTCATCGCATTCGCGAGTGGGTTCTCACGTACGCGTAAGAGGAAATTTGGGCGGTACCATTTTTGTGCTTCGCGAATGCGAGGCATTTTCCGTGTTTGAGAAGAATAAACCATTGGCAGTAATACATAAATTTAAAGTCGAGGGTTTATTTCATATTTCATATATTGGACTTAGAGAGCTCGGTTTGAGGTGAATTTTCGGGGAGATCATTGGGGTAAGAATTCCAAACTTGGTTTTGGTTAATTTACATGAATCTATTGAGTAATTCTTGTATGGTTGGACTCGTTATCCAATGAGTGTTCAGATTTTATAATTTTAGTCGGGGTTCTAAGGCGTGGGCCAGGTTGACTTTCTAATTCTTTGCAAAAATTGTAATTTCATTGTTTGAATTATTTTTCGATAGTTTATATTCATAGTATGAAATTGTTTTAGCTAGATGCAAGTCGTTTGGAGTTGGATTATCAAGGGAAAGTCCTACTAGTGGATTGATTTAGCAAGATTTGAGGTAAGTGAGTTGTCTATCCTTGTGGGGGGAATTACCCCTTAGGATTTACGTTGATTGTGATAATTGTGATATGTGAAATACGTGTCCGCAAGGTGACGAGTGTGTACATGGACTAAATGAGGAAATTACTGATTTTAGCTATGTAGATTCTTTCCATGTCTTAATTGAGTTATCTTAACATGTTATATTCATCATTCTTAGTCAATTTTCACATGTCTACTTGTCTTATTCCCTTACATGCTATTTACCATACAAGTTTAGTTGAAGTTCTTGTTTTCTTTATTCCGTATTCATTCCTTAATTGTTGAACTCTTTACTTGAAGTTGTTAAATCCTGGAATATCTTGTTGTTGAAAATGGTATTGAGATATAAAGGCCGAAATTCACATGGAGGCAAAGTGTTAAGTTGTGAAATACCATTATGTGGAGTTGTCCTCTCCGGTTGTTATTGTTGAGACTCTTGTGTATATTATGGTTGAGCCATGGGCTCTTTACCATGAAAATACTGCATTTATTTGGATTCTCTAGAAAGTTGTGATATTGGGCACTTGATGTGCGATTTTTGATACGTTGAGCTATTGATACGCATGCGGTGGTATAAGGTTTTGGGGTTGAAACGCATGCGGTGAGATAAGGTGGGCTTGATGCGCTTGGCTAGTAGGGAAACAACTAGAAGTCATGCATTGTGATAAGGCGGGCGAAAACGTGGGATGCTATTTTGAAAAATGATTTTCAAAACAAAAATGTAAAGGGGTGATATAAGGACAGATTGTGATTTATTCTTGTGATTTGAGACTACGAGGTGGTACCTCGGTAGTGGCTCTTATTGGCATTTCTCCATTTTGCACTTGTCTTTAGTTGTTGTTTCTTTAGCATATATTTAATTGTTTCCCCTGTGTTGCACTAATTGCTTTAGTTCCTTGTAGCTAACCTTGATATGCTATTTGTTGTTTAAATTTCATTACTGTCATTATTGCACTGCTTTATACTTGTTCAATCCCTTATTTATTCCAGTAGGGCCTTGACCTGACCTCGTCACTACTCTACTGAGGTTAGACCTAGTACTTACTGGGTACCGTTGTGGTATACTTATGCTATGCTTCTGCACATCTTTTTGTGCAGATCCAGCATCAATGAGTAGAGTACGTGTGTGGAGACTTCACTGTACACGTGCCAGCGTCCGCATGCCTCAGAGTCCACATCCACCTGGATTAATTTATTTCCTTGTCCTTATTTAGACACTGTTGTATAGAGATATTCAGTATTACTTCATAGAGCTTGTGACTTATATTTCGCTGGGTTTTGAGAGTTCTACATTTTGAGTTGCGGATTTTATTTTATATAATTGTTGAAATTTTTGAGATTGTAAATTATTATTTCAGTTAGTCTGCATGTTTGTTAGGCTTACCTAGTCTTAGAGATTCGGTGTCATCACGGCATCCTACGAATCGAAATTGGGGCCATGACAATCTACTAACCTTCTATCCTAATCGTTGACCTATCAAGGGTCATGTCATCGATAAGCTGAAGATGTATCATGTCATGTCTTATTACTTCTCACTAATACTTCTTCTGGCTACCTCTACCTCACTGGGGCATCTGTGCATCTCCTCTTCATATATCAGATTTATCCCAGCCTCACATTTCACATCTTGTCCACCATAGAGGTCACTCCCACCTTATCCTGAATATCTTCATTCCTAATCATAACTCTCCTAGTATGCCCACACATCAATCGCATCATCCTTATTTCTGTTACTTTCATTTTCTGGGCATAAGAGTTCCTACTAGCTAATACTCTCGCCGTTACAATATAGTCGGTCTACCAACCACTCTAGTGTGCTTCTTTATTTAATTATTGTGTTTGTCTATCCAATAAAAAATGTTATGTTTGGATGAGAAGAGTTTCATGATCACTCATCTTGTAATTTCATTTTATGCTGAAAAAAAAACTATTTTTTAACCATCACTAAATGTGGTCACATGGATGAAATCCCTTTATCTTTAATCAAAAAATTTGTGTTCAACTTTTAAAATGAAGAAATTTTAGATAAAAACTATTTACCCTTAAATAAATCCTATACAACGCAATCAGGATCAATCGAGTCACTAGTTTTTCTACACCAAATTATCAAACAGGAAAAAAATCCTTCATTTTAGAACTAAAGTGAATATTTGCTAAGCAAAAACTAGGAACTGATCTAGAAGTTTGGTAAGGAATTCACATGAAATTATTAACTTTTGTTCACACTCTCTCTATATATAATTATAAATTCAATTATTATTATAATATTAGTTTGAGGTCATTATAATAACTCAAATATTTTAAATCGTAAATTTGCCTCTCGCCAAAACTAATAAGTACACTTCACTCAGAAGGTTTTCAGAAGATTTTTGCCAAGGAAGGAATCTTCACCAACTGCCACCGAAAAGTAGAGCGACTATCTGTATAGGGTAAAATTGATTTATATTGGATGATTGAATGGTGGCGTGACATGTGAAACCGAAGGAAGGCAGAAGACAAATCGAGTAAGAACCAAGATTGGGAACAACAGCTGCAGTTGACATCGAATAGATCCTGAAGGAAACATAATGAATATGAACGGATCCAATGCTTACCACCGGATGGCATTCAATAAAGAATATACCCTAACATTAAATGGGCAGTCTGCAGAGAATATTTGCATTCGTGGTATGCCGTTACATATTCATCAATGACCTCTTTATTGTCATTTAAGAGAGGCTTGATCCTAGGATCTTGTTTTTTAGGTATAACTATAAATAGTAGTTTCAACGGCCATTATAGGGACACTAAGTTCTTGGCAAACTTATGCTACATTCTATTCTCAAGCTAAATAAAATAGCTTTACTTCTTGCTTCATATTGTTCTTATTTCTGCTCTCAAATGCATTGCTCTCGGAACCAGGCATTTCCTTCGATTTTCATTGCTAAGTCTTACCTTTTTCTAGTTTATTTTTCTATTTTTGATCAAATCATTTCACTTGTCTATAAACAACGTAATAAATTCAACTGTATTGTTTTACGAGTAAATAAATAATATTTCCCCTTAAATAAATCTTAGATAACGCAATCTGGATTAGTAAAACCAATAATGTTTTACACCAAATGATCAAACACAAAAAAAAACCCTTCATTTTAGAACTAAATTGAAGATTTGTTAAAACCCAGCGCGTGAGAAGAGAGAAGCTCTGGCTATCAGATGATTGCGATGACTGGAGCTTGAAGTTGTCACGAGCCTTTAATGGCTTCTCCGGCCACTGGCAAGACTTCTCATGAGGTTGGTTGTCTTCAAACACCTCCCCACAGTCCCCTCAATCCATTACAACACCTAATCCATTACAGAATTATGCGAAACTCCTACAACTAAAAACATTAAATGTGCCCATGCAAACCCTAGCTCAAATACCTATCAAAACTGTTGAGTACTTACATGGATATCCTCTAATCAAGCGGAAGAAGATGGAGGTGAAGCAGTCCATCGTTCAACAAGGCTTGGAATTGTCAGTGCTGGGAAAAGTTTCTTATGGAAAGCCTGTGATTACTGAATTACGTAAATTTGTCCCTAATTAATGTGAACTTAAAGGTGCTTGATCGATAGGTCTTATTGAGGATAATCATGTATTGATCAGACTCTCATTAATGGAGGACTATGTTCACTTGCTTTCAAAGCCAGCTTTTTATTTGAAAGCTCAAGGTGAGATGTGGCAGATGCGATGTACGAAGTGGAATTCTTGGTGGAAGCGTAATAAAGAAACTCCAATTGCTATTGCATGGATTAGTTTTCCAGAATTGCCTCCAAACTTTTTCGGTAAGGAATTTGTTTTTTTCTTGGCTAGTACAATAGTAAATACCTTACATGATGATTTAGCTACCATAAATGGCACGAGACCGAGTTGTGCAAAGGTGAAAATGGAGGTGAATTTGTTAGCTAAATTCCCTTAAAGAATAAAGATTGTGGAGAAAGAGGATGATTTTGGGCCTGAGAAATCGAAGTGGATAAAAATTAAGCATGATTACATGCCTAAATATTTTAAAACATATAAGAAGCAAGGTCATAATGAAGTAGATTGTTGGGTGATACATCCTGAACTACACAAGAAATTTGAAGAAGTGGTGGAGGATCAAAGTAATAGAAAGGGGTTAGTAGGTACTACAGCTAACTCTACCAAAGTACTTATAAGTGGTAAGGTACTTGGAAAGACTATTACCAATACTGCCACACAAGAATGGATGCAACGGAGGCAAAACAAATACCAAAGGGATAAGAGAGGCCATATTATTGAAGCTATAAAGAGCCAAGTAGTGGACAAGATGGATGAGAAGAACAATGATGAAACAGTGGTTACAAGGAAAAAATGTGATGCTTTGGAGGTAGAAGAAATTGAGAACCCAACTTTAATGATCACCGATGACAAAGAAGATGGAAAAGCTAAAGAAAAATGGAAAGAACAATTAGAGAATGTCACCAAGAAAGGTTAGAAGAAGAGGCAGCTGGAGAATGGTAATAATATCAGTGTTAATCCGATGAAGGAAAGAAGTGTTGAAGCGGCAAAGGAACATAATCATAATCCTGCACAAACAGGGATTAGGGTTGAGGTGAGTTAGGCCACTGAAGTTCCAAAGCTCCCAGTGGAAAAGAATGATACTCCTAGTGGTACTGGGATTGGTGATGCAGTTGTAAAGGAAAGAACAATCGATTAGGTAGGTTTAGTACACCAAAGGAGGTGCTTAATGTTACTCTCAAACACTCATGTTAGGAGGTTCCTTCACAATTAGAGGAGTCACCTAGGGCAATTACATCAACTGGAGAAACTAGGAAGGATAACGAACTATGGAGTGCTGAGGTGCATGAGTTTGATGCTAACATTGATACAGATATAAGCTCCACACTTGGAGATCAAACGTGCAATACTCAAGAAACTCAAATGTGTACCTTTGATAACACTGCTACAGTAAACCCTAGTCTGCAAAAAACTAGGGTTGAATATATGGAGAAGACTAATGATCAGCAATCTTTGTGACCAGCTGGAGGACCTGGAGGAGCACTAGTACAACCTAGAATCACTTGTGGATTAGCTGTGGAGTCATCTAGGAAGAAGAACCTCAATTGAATAGTAAACTCTAGAGGAACTGTTCAGGTTTTTGATAAAACTAGTGGTGATCCGGTGGAGATTTTGGGTAATGACCAGGTTGGGAATATTACTATGGAGGTCTTAAAGGATACAGTGAGAGAAAAAACAACAAACAGCTGCTGGCAACACCCCTGATCTTAGTGGAACAATAACTTCTTGGCAGGCTGCTACAGTGAACCCTAAAATGGGTAATGTTTATGAACTTCAATTTAGGATGATGCATGAGGTTGTAGCTGCTTTGCAGCAGAATGCTAAGGTTATAAAAGAGGCTAACATAATGAGAAAAGGGAAGAATGAGCAGGCTATTGTCCCAAAGGCAGTTGGAGTTAATGAATCATTGCCAATAGCCTGTGCATCAGGCACTAACCAACGTCGCTCATGTGGAGATAACTTTCATGGAACAACAACAACTTGAAAAGAAGGAGATGATGAGTCTACTGCTGCAAATTTCAAACAAGTGGTAAGGGAGGCTGACTTATCACCTAGAGCTAGTGCAAAAGGTAGTAAGAAAACCAAGAAGCAGACACAAAATAAAGAAGCACCTCAACCTACAAGAATTTTGCCTATGAGGGAAGCTTCACATACTAATGATGATCAAGACATTGGTTTGGAATATTAGGTATGTGAATACACAGTAGGCCTTTCCTCGGGTGATCAACTATGCAAATGGAGCATAGTTTCTTTGTCATTGCACTAATGGAGCCTTTTTAGAATGCAAGGCATATACAAAGGTATAGAATAAGGTTGAATAAGGAAACTACATTTTCTAATATCAATGGAAATATATGGTTGTTCTTAGATGTTGTGGTGGAATAGGAGTTGATTAAGGAGATGGAGCAATAGGTGAATGTTAAATTGTTTCACATGACATTGGGCAGTACATTATTATGACTTTTGTGTATGCAAAATGTTATCATTATAGAGGTTGGAGTTGTGGGATAATTTGTATTATCTGGCAAGTGACATGGAGATGCCTTGGTTAGTAGAGGAGATTTCAATGTGGTATTACATGAAGATGAGAAGATTGTAGGCTTGCCAGTACATCCTCCTAAATATGAGAATTTTGAATTTTGTGTTAACTCTTGTGGGTTGTTTGATCAAGGATATAAAGGGAGTCCATTTACTTGGAGGAATGGGAGACTTAATGCTGAGTGTATATTCAAAAGATTGGATAGGATATTTGTGAATCTACCATTTCAAAATTTTCTTCCTACAATATAAATGGAGCCCCTGATTAGAACTGGATCAGATCATGCACTACTGCTCATGACTTATGGAGAGCAAACTACAAATTTTGTCAAGCCATTCAGGTTTTTGAACTTCTGGACAAAACATGCTACATTCAAGGATGTGGTGCGACAGAATTAGGATGATGATTTAATTGCAGATCCTTTTTAATGTTCAAGCATAAATGGAAGAAGGTGAAGGCAACACAGTCTAAATGGAGTAAAGATACTTTTGGTGACATTTTCAAATAATTGGCAATTCTGGAAGATATTATAAAAGTCAAAGAGATGTTGTTTGAGGAGGAGCCTACAATTGAGAGTAGGACTGTTCTTCAAAAAGCTCAGGAAGAATTGAAGAAATACTTGAGTGTAGAGGAGCAGTACTAGAAGCAAAAAGCTGGGATGAAATGGTTAGTTGAGGGTGATAGGAACACTAGTTTATTTCACGATCATGTAAATGACAAGAGGAAGAAGATACAATTGAAATAGATTCAGAATAGAGATGGGAACTGGATAGAAGATCAAGAACAAATGGCCATTGCTGCAGTTGATTTCTACCAAAGATAGTTCACAAAAAAAGGGGATCTTACATATTTCTCTATGTTGGAGAATGTTCCTGCCATGGTTACTATGGAGAAGAACTTGGAGCTATGTAGATATCCAACATTAGAAGAAGTCAAGGCTGCAGTCTTTGAATTAAGTGGTGATAGTGCCAATGACCCTGATGGATTCACTGGCTTATTTTATCAAGAATGTTGGGAGGTAATATTCTTTGACATACACAGCATGGTACTTCACTTTTATGGAGGTGCGGCATTGCCAAAGTCCATTACTCATACTAACTTGGTACTGCTGCCAAAGAAGCCAAGGGTTCAGACATTCTCAGACCTAAGACCAATAAGTTTGAGTAACTTCATTAGCAAAGTGCTATCTAGGGTGCTTCATTATAGGTTGAAATTTTTTTTGTTTTCTCTTATCTCTCCTAATCAGTCTGGCTTTGTGAAGGAGAGAAGAATTTTTGAGAACATCCTTCTGACACAGGAACTTGTCACTAACATAATGATGAGAAGTTATCCTGCTAATGTAGTAATTAAATTGGAAATGGCAAAGGCTTATGATAGCATTTCGTCGAAGTATTTAATGCATGTTCTAAGGATAATGGGGTTTGCAGAACACTTCATCAACATGATATGGAATTTAGTATCTAATAACTGGTATTTAGTGTTGGTGAATGGGCAATCTTCAAGTTTTTTCAAGTCCACAAGGGGAGTGAAGCAAGGAGATCCATTGTCTCTTGAATTTATCTATTTTGTCATTTGAGGTTCTATCTAGGTCTTTGAACAAGTTGTTTGAAGACAAATCATTTGTTGGATTTGGTATGCCTAAATGGTCTGATCCTTTGAACCACTTGGCATATGTTGATGATACCATCATATTTACTTCATCTCACCATAATTCTTTGAGAAATATCATGGAAGTTCTTGGTGGATATGAGCAGGTATCACGCTAGTTGATCAACAAAGACAAGAGCTCTTACTATATGCATGCTAATGTTGCACATGTATTGTTTCATGCAATTGGTGATATTACAAGTTTTGCTAGAGGAGAGTTTCCTTTCACTTACTTAGGGTGTCCTATCTTCTATACTAGAATAAGGAAGAGCTACTATGATGATCTTGTCAAGAAGGTGAAGGCTAAGCTGCATTCTTTGAAAGGTAAACTGTTATCATTTGGAGGAAAGGCAACACTCATAACCAGTGTGTTGCAAAGCATGCCAGTACATATCTTATCAGTTATTGATCCTCTTGACAATATACTTGAGCACTTACATAATATCTTTTCACGTTTCTTCTGGAGCACCAAGGAAGAAGGTAGGAGTAGGCATTGGTCTTCTTGGCAGAATTTATGTCTTCCTAAGGAAGAAGGAGGTTTAGGGTTCAGATTATTACATGATGCATCAAGGGCTCTATTTACTAAACTTTGGTGGAGGTTTAGGAATACTAAATATTTGTGGTCTAATTTTATGTAGAACAAGTATTGCAAAAAAATTGTATAATGTAGTGCAATTTAAAGAAGGCTCTCATTTGTGGAGGCAGATGTTAAATGCTAGGGAAGAAGTGGAACATGAGATCTTGTGGGAAATAAAGAGTGGCACAACAAATATATGGCATGAAAACTGGACTAGATTAGGAGCACTTTATCATGCTTTGCCTCCATATTTTCCCATAGATGATAATTTGCAAGAGGTGATAGAATTTAGGCAAGGAGGAACATGGAATGAGCAATTGCTTGATCACAGCTTCCCTAAAGATATTGTTGAGCATATTAAACACAATGTCCATTATGAATGCAGTGAGGAATACTGGGACAGGACATACTGGATGCCAACTTCATCAGGATTTGCCATTCAAAACATCATTCTTCTTGTGGAGATTATAGATGATTATGGAGGCATAAGATGTCTACAGATGATTTATAAAGAAGACAAGGATACATACATGTCTCAAGATGTTGGTGTTTTCAACATCCACAGGATGAGACATTTGATCACATTTTCTTGACTAGTCTTATTGCATCAAAGGTTTGGAAGATATTTTTTGGGGCTGCAGGAATTAATGTGCCATTAGTACAGGCGAAACAAGTAATGAGGGAATGGTGGAATGCTAAGTGTTATCCAAAGTTGAAGCCTTTGTTTTGGGCATCTCCAGCTATCATCACATAGGAGTTATGGAAGAAAAGGAATACATGTAGGAATAGGGGAACAGTTTCTACTAATAGAGTCATTCATAAAGTCAACAAAACTTTGCACTACTTGGAAAGGGTTAGGTATCCATGGTTATTTCATATACCTGTGTTGTGGATAGACATGATCAAATTTTTTTGAAGGATAAATACCCATTCTGATCACCAGAAAAGTCACATGACAGGATCTTTATGAAGGTGGTATAAGTGTAACACTGATGGTGCTTCAAAGGGAAATCCTAGACCTAGTTCACTTGGCTTTTGTGTGAGAGATGATGCAAGATACTTGGTGTATGCAAGGGTAGTGGACTTAGGAGTAACTACCAATGTTGTAGCTGAGGCAAAAGCTATTGTAGAAGGTATGGAATATTATGTTGAACGTGAGCTTCATACTCTCATATTGGAGATTGATTCTTTGGTATTAAAGAAGGTTATTGAAGAGGAATGGAATCCACTTTGGTGTATAATGGAAGAAGTGCATAAGCTTAAGGAGATGAGGGATCATTTCAATGTGATGTTTCAACATGTGTTCAGAGAGGGTAACATTGTCGCAGACGTTTTAGCCAACATTGTTTTCTCTTTGCAGGTACAACTCAGTTTCACTCTTTCTCTGAACTTCCTAGTGCAGGGAGGAGGCTAATCAACCTTGATAAATCACAAACTCCTAATTTTTGGGTTAGGATTGCCAAAAGAAGAGCTCTTGATTGATGAATAGGTATTTGAGTACATTTCCAACTGTTGCTTGTCGTTTTGATAGTTTATGTTTCTATATATTGCTAGGTTATTTTCCGGTGGTACTAGCATGTTATCATACTCCTTCTGGTGGTGATCTAGGGATCTATGGGAAAGCCTCTAAAAGCAAGCAGTTGGTTTCTCTTTATGTAAGATCACAAGGTGTTGTAATGTCTAGTCTAAGCTTCTATAAGTTTTGAGACAGGTTAAGCTTTTAGGTTGATCTTTGCCCTACACAAACACTGTCTTCAGAAGGTTCAAAGTGTGCACTACATCTAGGACCTAGCAGTGTTACAATTTGTTTGTTTGTCCTTGATACTCTAGGTGTTGTTATGGCATTATTTAGTGGTATTGGCGTGGTTACATGCCCATTCTGGAGGTGTCATGGCAACACTTGGTGTTGGTTTGAACCAAAAAGATCAGTTTACTATCTCTATGATCACTGGAAGTTTATGTCATTAAGTTTGAAGCTGGAAGAAGATCATTGCATTCAGTTGAAACTTCTCAAAGGTACTTGAATTGAGGATCTCTGCATCTTAATGTCCAGAAAGTAAAAGTACAAGCTCATCTACATTGCAATCTCATGGAACTTGGATGGTAGGACAGTTTCAGGAATTGATGGTGTTGGTTAGAGATTCACATTTCCCTTGTCCTTTGTAATGCAAAATTTGGTGCTGGTGAGAGCGTTAGAGGTGCTACATTGAGGTTTTTCCCTTGGCATGTGGATACACACACCATCATATGTTGGGATTTGTCTATGATATCACTTGTAATAGTTAGCATTTTAGTCTTCTTAGCCTTAGCTTATCATCTTTTAACTTTGGTGTTGGACAAATTGTAAACTTTGGATCCTTGTTTTTGAATTATTATTTATATATTAGCCACTGATTATTTTTTGTTTAATTTTTGAATTATTTGTAGTGAGGAATTTCTTTTTCACTGGATAATATTCCAAAAGTGTTCGGAAATTTTATTGCCAATCTTCCATTATCTGAATCAAAAAACGCTTCCATAATCGCCGGAGCTCCGTCGGAACAGCCGGTGGTTGCACAATCAACGGCACGACAATTTTCTTCATTTTTACAAGTAGAATTTAGTTGGATTTTCCGATGAGAAGAGCACTTGATTGCTATCTGATACAAACTGATTCGGGAAAATATTCCGTCACCACTTCCGGTCACCGGAAAAATCTGGAAAAAAAACAAAAATCTCAAAAAAATTCTCGAGAAAATTTGATTGTATTGGACAGTTGTGGAAATAGATAGCATTTGAATTACAATACAAACTGATTCGTTTACCTTGTCGGAGCACACGAGTTCGGGAGGCAGCAGCATTCAGCGGATTGGGTGCGTCCGGGCATCCCCGACTGTAATCCAGGTTCTATCTTTCTTGAATTGTATTTGCGCACATATATTTATTGTTACCTTACCGGTAATTTTTGTTTTTGACACATCTATTAGTTGTGGTTGCTTTGTCGGTAACCCGTAGTTTGATTGATTATTTTTGGTAGACAGCATTTGCTTGTTTTTCTATCTTTTCTACTAGTGTTTTAAGCTTAAGGTTTCATCCATTCCTTTTAATTCTTTGTTTTCATAGGGCTAGTTTCTTAGACGTGGTATATTCATTATTCTAGTGCCTGCTCGCGTTACTGTTCTCGTAGTAGTGCGTTTGAGTTTTTTTTAGCTCTCGGGTTCCTAGCTTGTAGTCCTTCGTTCCTGCTGCTTGTGTTTAGGGGTAGTGTTTACCTAATACCTTTTTCTTATAGTGGTGGTAGTGAACGATGTGAGAGTAAGTTCATGTCCTCGCGTGGGGATGGGGGTGGGGTCCAGGGGTGGGAAGGGGGTAAGAAAACCTCTAGGCTGAGAGTTGGGTCTTGGAACATTGGGACGTTGACGGGGAAGTCTATAGAGTTAGGTAAGATTCTTCAAAAGAGGAAGATCAACATAGCGTGTGTTCAAGAGACTAGATGGAAGGGTACTAGGTCATGGGATGTAGACGGGTTGAAACTATGGTACTCAGGAAGCGTTGGGGGTAAGAATGGAGTAGGTATTATAGTTGAAAAGGAGCTCGTGGTCGAGGTTAGGAGGGTAAATGATAGGTTGATGTGTATTAAGCTTGTAGTTGGTGGGTTTACTATAAATGTGATTAGTGCATATGCTCCTCAGGTAGGTTTAGACCAGGAGGTCAAGAAGCAATTCTGGGAGGATTTGGACGAGATGGTGCATAGCATACCGCAAACAGAGAAGATGTTCATTGGCGGAGATTTCAATGGCCATATTGGGGCTAGTTCTAGGGGTTATGATGATGTGCATGGCGGGTTCGATTTTGGGGATAAGAATGAGGGAGGTAATTCACTGTTGGATTTCGCTAAAGCTTTTGATTTGGTTATAGCTAACTCGAGTTTTTCGAAGAGGGAAGAGCACCTAGTCACTTTCCGAAATTCAATAGGCAAGACTCAGATTAATTATCTTCTCTGCAGAAAATGCGATAAAGGTCTATGCACTGATTGCAAGGTCATTCCAAGTGAGCACATCACGACCCTACGTATGCTCCTAGTTATGGACTTGGAGATCAAGAGGAGTAGGAGGAAGAGGGCGGTGTATAGGCAACCTATGATCAAGTGAGGTAACTTGACCAAGGACAAAGCTCAGGAGTTAAGGGAGAATTTATTGGCAATGAAGGCCTGGATGAGTAGGGGACGCGTCTAGTATATGGTTCACGACTGCGAATTGCATTAGGATAGATGCTAAAGAGGTCTTAGCGGTCACGAAGGGCTCTCCTGGGGGTCATGGAGGGGACTGGTGGTGGAATGGAGAGGTCCAAGGTAAAGTGGAAACTAAGAAAACTGCTTATTTGAATCTAGTGGAGAGTACAGACGAGGAGGAAAAAAGGACTTATCGGGAGTGTTACAGAAAGGAAAAGAAAGAGGCAAAGTTAGCAGTAACGACGGCTAAAAATGCGGCGTTTGCTCGTTTGTACGAGGAGATCGGGGGCAAAGGCGGGGACAAGAAGTTGTACCGGTTGGCCAAGGTGAGGGATAGGAAGGCCCGTGACTTAGACCAAGTCAAGTGCATCAAGGAAAAGGATGGAAAAGTATTGATGGACGAGACACTTATTAGGAGAAGATGGCAGACATACTTCCATAAATTGTTGAACGAGGAGGGGGATAGACGCATTGTGTTGGGTGAGTTGGAGCACTCGGGGAGTCGGCAGGATTTTGGGTACTGTAGGCGAATTACGGTAGAGGAGGTGAAAGGGGCGATGCGTAAGATGTGCAGGGGCAGAGCGACGGGGCCAGACGAAATCCCGGTGGAATTCTGGAAGAGCACGGAGAGAGCAGGTTTGGAGTGGATCACTAGGCTGTTTAATGTTATTTTTAAGACGAAGAAGATGCCCGAAGAATGGAGGTGAAGTACGATGGTTCCGATTTACAAGAACAAGGGTGATATCCAAAATTGCAAGAATTATAGGGGTATCAAGTTGTTGACTCACACTATGAAGATTCGGGAGAGGGTGGTGGAGGCCAGGGTGAGGAGGTGCGTGTCTATTTTCGAGAATCAGTTTGGATTCATGTCGGGGAATTCGACTACGGAAGCAATTCATCTAGTAAGGATATTAGTGGAGAAGTACAGGGAGAGGAAGAAGGACTTGCATATGGTGTTTATTGACCTTGAGAAAGCGTACGATAAAGTCCCGAGGGAGGTCCTGTGGAGGTGTTTGGAGGCTAGCGGCGTTCTGGTAGCGTACATTAGGGTGATTAAGGATATGTATGACGATGCTAAGACTCGGGTGAGGACTGTGAGTGGTGACTCGGAGCATTTCCCTGTGGTGATGGGGTTACACCAGGGATAGACTCTTAGCCCATTTTTATTTGCCTTAGCGATGGATGTATTGTCGCGACACATCCAAGGGGAGGTGCCTTGGTGCATGTTATTTGCCGATAATATAGTGTTGATTGACGAGACGCGAAGCGGAGTTAACGCGAGGTTGGAGGTTTGGAGACAGACCTTGGAGTCTAAAGGTTTCAAATTGAGTAGAACTAAAACAGAATACTTGGAGTGCAAATTCTATGATGGGACCCATGAAGCAGACGTAGAGGTAAAGCTTGATGCTCAAGTTATCCCCAAGAGAGCGAGTTTTAAGTATCTCGGGTCTATTATCCAAGGTAACAGGGAGATTGACGAAGATGTCGCACATCGCATCGGAGGGGGATGGATGAAATGAAGGCTCGCTTCCGGTGTTTTATGTGATAAGAACGTGCCGCCAAGACTTAAGGGTAAGTTTTATAGAGTGGTGGTTCGACGGACTATGTTGTATGGGGCGGAGTGTTGGCCAGTCAAGAACTTTCACGTGCAGAAGATGAAAGTAGCAGAGATGAGGATGTTGAGATGGATGTGTGAGTGTACCAGGAGAGATAAGATCAAGAATGAATTTATCCGAGACAGAGTGGGAGTAGCCTCCTTGGAGGACAAGATGCGGGAGTCGAGGCTGAGATGGTTAGGACATGTTAAGAGAAGAAGCATTGATGCTCAGAGGTTGGCCATGGAGAGTTTGAGAAGAGGTCGAGGTAGGCCTAAGAAGTACTGGGGAGAGGTGATTAGACAGGACATGACGCTGCTTCAGCTCACTGAGGACATGATCCTTGATAGGAGGGTGTGGAGCCGAGGATTAAGGTAGAAGGTTAGTGGGTAGTTTTTAATTTCTCAGCGATAGTCTTAGTTGCACGCATGTCCCTTCATATTCTTAGATTTTTATTACGTTATGTGATTTTGTTCGCCTCAGATATTGTATTCTCTGTTGCTATTATTTGGTACTACTTATCCTTTATCCCTCCCTTTTTCTTTTCTCTTCCCTCTTTCTTCCTCTCTTGCTTTCCTCTTCTTCTTATTACCCTTCATGAGCCGAGGGTCTATTGGAAACAGTCTCTCTACCTATTAGGTAGGGGTAAGGTCCGTACAGACTACCCTTCTCAGATCCTACCTGGTGGGAACATACTGGGTTTGTTGTTGTTTGTTTGTATTTATATATTAACAACTATACAGCTATCCTAGGGTATATTTGCTTTAAAAAATGAAGATTTGTTGAGCCAAAATTAGGGGCTGATCTAGAAGGTTTGTTAGGAATTCACATGAATTAAATAACCTTTGCTCAGGCTCTCTATTTATATACTTGTAAATTCAATTATTAACTTGTGGTACTTAAAATCCTAAATGTACCTGTCACCAAAATTAATAAAGAGATCATCATTACCCCTTAAGAAAAGGTGAGACATAAACGCTTTCAGAGAATTTCATACTCGCAACAGTGCGCCTAAAGTTTTTTTTCTCTTTTCCTTTTCGGTCCTCTCCAACTTGAGTTTTGATAATTTAAAACTTGAACCAACATTAATATATGCCTTTTCATTGATTGGTGAACCTAAAGAATATGCTTGTCGTTCTTTAGTTCCTGGGTCCACATGTTGCTTTCCCCTCTATTTGTATTTATATTCTTGATATTCCAAAGTGGAGCACAAGGATTGCATTTGTTTGCCCAACTTTTTTATAAAAAATTAATACTCCCTCCTTTTTATTTTAATTGATTTTGACTTTTTTTTTGTGACAGACACTATTTAATTTCTTCAAATATTAAGATGGAATTAACTTTTTTTTCGTAAGTTGTTTTATGAGTAAAGAGCTTAGGAATATTTGTTTGTATTTTTAATGAACAAATTAAGGTTAATATGATCAATTTTATTACTAATTAATGATAAAAGGTGAATTCCTTAATATATAAGAAAATAATTTTAAAAATTAAATAAAATGGACCGGAGGGAGTAGTAAGTGGTTGCAAACTTAATCAATGATTCAACTTGATTAATTCATGCACATAATGAACTAATTAATTATTTTTCCGTCTAATGAAATCTTATATATATATATATTGCAGAAACATCACTGCCTTTGTGAAGACAGCATTAAGATTAATTCTTAAATAGCTTATTGGCAAAAGAATAACGTACTTTGGGGCGAGGAATATAATAATTAATCTTCTTATAAATTAACATACATTTCTTCCAAATTGGTCCTTAATATTCTCCAACTAATTTTGAGTTGGATTGCTTCATTACGTGTGTTGGAGTTTAGTCGTCACAGCTCCAATTTATTTAGCTTTCAGCTTTATTTAATTAAACAAATGTTATGTGTAGTTTTCTGATGACGTCTACAAGTAGAGAAGGTTTGTGCAATTAATCGGAAAATGAAAATTATTTGTGACATCGTCTATTAAAGAACTGGTACATCGAAACATTTCACTATGTCAATGGTTTAAACATGAAAACATTCAAGATTATTAATTTCAAAAAAAAAAAAAAAAAGACTATATTACTAGCAGAAAAGGGTTTATTTGATTTTGAGGCATGCATATTATAAAATGAAATCTTACTACTACTTCTTTTGAAGAATTTGACGCCGTTAGATGTGAGATTTGATGTGCCTTCTACAAGTCTGATAATATTTGAAGGAAATCAAGAAAATTCATACCCAAGATTCTTCATCAATCAAGTTCATCTTTATTGATATAACATTTTAAAGGCAATGAGGTACAAGAAAGACGGTGGATTATTATATGCGGCGGAAGCAATCTCAGTATTAAAATTAAATATAATCTAGACAATTAGTATAAATGGAATATCACGGATTACTCCTTGAAGTGTGAACAAAGCTCTTTTATCACGTGAGCTTCTAATTTCACAACAATTTAATGAAATCTTTGTCACATGCACGATCACGATTTCCGAACGTTCCACTGTTTTCTACTGTGTTACCCAAATAATATCCGAAAATAGTAATTTCATATGTGCGAAATTTCTAGGAAAAAGGGCTAAAATTTCGGCCACCTCTTCTCTCTTCCCTCTAGGTGGAAAACTTTGGGTATTTATAGCACAAGTTTTAAGTGTTAAAACCCTTTTTCAAAACCCGTTAGGTTTTCCTTTCTACCAAAAAAAAGGATTCTTTTATTTCTTATTATTTAGGTACAGCAGGGACCACAAAATTTAATTAACATGGCTTACAATTATGGAATTAATTTCTAATTTTCGAAATTAATATCTACCATAATTAATTATTAATTATTCCACTAATTGATTATTATTTTTAGACTTTCGCTTAACTTATTTCATGTATCTTATACAAAATTCACCGTCCGAGTTTACACATGAAAATTTATAAGCTTTCATAAAGGTGTATCATCAATCTCTAAACTGTGACATAGATTCCATCAACTAACTATTATTTCGCCAATGTACATTATTATTATCCAATTTATCAGGCATATTGACCACGAATGAATCTAGCTTTTTAATAAATCAAAACAATAATAATATACACAGCTAATAATAATTATATCAAGATTAAGAGTATAAGTACATTTAATGGCTAGAGAGTTTATTTTATTAAGTCAGTATAAAATGCTTATCTCCACTTGATCCGTTCAATACATATAAAATGTACTAGCACAAGAAGTGGAAATTAAATCATTCCCATAATCAAGATAAATTATATTTAATTGTGTGCTACAATCATCCATGATGGTTTGTCCAATTACACATTAGATTGTGAACTCAAACTTTATACTTATAAGAATCGATGATTTAATTTTTCGTGTATAAGTTAAATTCTATACACTAAATTCTGATCTATTTAAAACTTTACTAAAATTGAATAAATAATTATTTCATAATAAATATTATATCTAAACCAAACTTATGATTAATTATATATATCCCAAAAAAGAACTCACATGTTACCCATATAATAGAATGAATGAGATCTCTTCACCCTTAATAATCTTTGTTTCAATTCTTCATCGGGGAGAAACACCTGCTATCTCTTCAAACACATAAATTTGAAGAGATACTTATTATCAAGTCAGAGATAGGCCTCAGTCGTAAGCTAAATCTCTCAATTAAAAGGGTGAAGTGCACCAGCAGGGGCGAAGCTACACCATTCTAAGGGTGGTCAACTGACGAGAAAATTACATTGTTTATATAAGTTAAATATTAAGTTTTAAAAATATATAACATATATTGAATATTCTTTGTTGGGGATTTTTTTTCACTTCTTTTAAGCTTAAATACCCTTGAAATTTTTTTTAGCTTCACCATTGTGCACCAGTAACCACTTTTAAGTCCGCTATTTAAAATATATCCACAATTTATAATGTATTTAAAGATTAGCCACTCAAACTTCAGGACTAAGTATCCTGAATTTTTGAGCAGCTAATTTGAAACTCAGGACACGCCGTATCCTGAAATTTGAACGAAAATTGACTAATCTTTAAATAGATTGCAAATATAAATATACTTTAAATAGCATATCTAAAAATTGATACATGATATCATTTCCACTAATTAAAAACCTAACTTAATAAGGATTTGTTACGTACGATAATGTTGATGGCTTATTGCTAGGTAGGAGTGTTCATGGTTCGGTTTGGATCGACTTTCCCTAAAAAGAAACCAAACCAAGTAAGTCGATTCATAAAATATTGGAACCAAACCAAACCAATTAAGTTGGTTTTTTGTCAATTCGGTTTTTGTCGGATTTTTTGTGTTTTCAATTACTTATCGGTTTTTTCTTAAATATGAGACATACACTTCCAAACATATATTCCGGTGACTACATTTTCAGCGTAACACTATCAAATCAGTTGCTCTTGAGAAATCTATTTTTTACCAAGATATATTGATGATAGTTGAATCAAATAGCAATGAATATTTTAAGTACTCAATTAATAATTCATTATTTTTAACATGAATTAAATTGTTTTACACAACAAAAGAAAATTATCAATCATAGTATAATGTAAAGGCAAAGAATTAGATTATTATAATAGCAAAGGACTAGCCTAAAAACACAAAACGACTAATATGTACCATAAAATTGTAGAAACTTTATATAAAAATATACATATATTTATATAGGTGTAATAATAAATTTAAATACATACTTCTATAGTCGGTTTGGTTCGATTTTTTCGATTATTTTTTACTAAAACTAAAACAAAATTAAATTTGATAGATTTTTAAAATTTAAAATCAAAATCAAACCAAACCTAAAATATATTAATTTTTTGATGGTTTGATTTTCGATTTGTTTCCATTTTCTTCTCATAGAAAAATACAGAAACGTAAGAGTACTGAATACATATTGGAAAGAAGAAGAAAAAAAGCAATTCATCGACCAAGAGCTTTTCCCTTGAAGGGTATGGGGGTTTACCAACCAAAATATTTAGAAATATGAAAGTACTGAAGGAGATACTTTTTGGCCTTCTGTACTTGAATGCTACTGTTTAAAGCAAAGTAAATACTCCCTTTGTACTTCACTCCTATTGTTTATTAGGAATCTGATAACCTACTTTCTCCTAACCCAATAAACATAACATATTTATACTTTTGCCTATAAAAAATAAAATTTGTTTATGCATGCGGTAGTGCTCAAGGAATTTAAGGACCAAAATGACATCAAAAGGTTATTCTTGTTTAGCTTCAAAGGGTTAAAGTAAATTATTCCTTGAGATTTAAGAAGCTAACTATATCTTAGTTTTTAGTAATTTGGGTTGTGATGGCTCTCTCATGGGTAAGATTTGAAATTTATGGATTTTGAATTCATCACCAAACTCATAGTTTATCTTAGTTACTGAGTTCGTAATTAAATATTTATATATATTTTATAATTTTTTAATATAAATATAAATTTTAAGCAAAAGCAACGAACCCACAGCTCTCCCACCGCCCATGATTGTTCTACTTTCACTTTATTGTACAATAACAATATACCTAGTGCATTCCTATAAATGGAGTATGGGAAAGGTATGTACGCAGACCTTACCCCTAACTTATGAAAATAGAGAGACTGTTTCTGAAAGACTCTCAGTTCAACAACAATAACAAACTCAGTCGAATCTCATTAGTAGAATATGAGAAGGGTAGTGCATATGCAGACCATACTACCTGGTGAAGCTAGACCCTTGGCTTAATAAAAGTAAAATCATAGTAGTTATGACAAACAGAAAAGAATATCACCGAAGAAAAGGAAACATCATGTAATAATAGCGACCTAAAGATAGGGAACATGACTATATCACTTGTACTACATCTATGAAAAATAAATACACTCGACTACTTACGAACATATTAACCTAATCCTCGGCCTCCACACCCTCCTATCAAAGGTCTTGCCCTCGTAAATCTGAAGATGTGATGTTCTGCCTGATCACCTCTCCCCCGATACTTCTTCGGCCTATTTCTACCTCTCATTGAACTTGTTATAGCCAAACTCTTACACTGGGCATTTGTGCTTCTCTTTGTCATGTGCTTGAATCATCTCAACCTCGCTTCCCGCATCTTATCCACCATACAAGCCACTCTCACCTTGTTCCGAATATCATCATTCCTAATCATGTTTCTAAAATATCTTTTTTGTACCAAAATACTAAATTATTTTCTTGTAAATAAAAAATTACTTACTTTACCTAAGTATCATAACAATACTAGGAAACTTCTAAATTAAATATGTCACAACCCGGAATTCCCACCTTCGAGACTGTGATGGTGCCTAACATTTCACTTGCTAGGCAAGCCAACGTTAGAGGATCGTAAGCCAATTTGTAATCAATTACGATAAGTAAAAATGATTAAGGCAAACTGAAATTAATACTGAGTGCGAAATAACATAAACAACTTTAATATCTAAGTACAACTCGGATCTGGAGTCACAGTTCATGAGCTTCTAGAGTTTCTACAAACATAGTTTGAAATAAATACAACTATCTTGAACAAAAAGAACAGTAAACTAAGGAAACTGGGAGGGGACTGCAAGGTTTGCGGACGCTAGCAGAACTACCTCGAGTCTCCAAAAATAAATCCAAGATGGAACGCCTCGCGGACAACTGGGACCAATACCAAAATATGCACAAGAAGTGCAAAGTGTAGTATGAGTACAACCGACTCAATGTACTTCGTAATTGTCGAGCCTAACCTCGACGAGGTAGTGACGAGGCTATGACAAGACACCACGTAAAAATAAACATGTGCAGATAACAATATATGTACAACACAATTTACTTGTAGCTAAACATGTGATTTTGGGTAGGGACATGCGAAAAGGGGGTACAAGATTCGATAAATACTACAAGGAATGATAACAAGAAACGGTCAATAAGCCTTTAACCAGCAAAACAAATAAAACATAATAAACAAAAACTGCACGGCATCACCCTTCGTGTCTTTTGTCACGACCCCAAGTCCACTAGTCGTGATGGAACCTAACCCAACCTGCTAGGTAAGCCAACTAATAATTATCCCATTTCAATAATATTAACACGACAGTAAAGTAAAGAAATTATCTAACTTTTATACACTTCCCAAGGACTAGTAGTACAAATCATGAGCTTCTAAGAATAGCTTTTACAAAACTAAAACGAAATAAATCCATAGTCTGTTTGAAAAGTACATAACAAAGTTTTATAGATCTAAGGCTACCACGACAAGAGACAGGCACAATCGGGATGCAGGTACATCTTCAATCCAACTCCCACCGAACACAATAACCTCAGCAGCCAACAACTGCACGCAATGTGCAAAAATATAGTATCAGTACAACCGACCCCATGTACTGAGTAAGTAACAAACCTAACCTTAACTTGAAAGCAGTGACGAGCTAACACTAGTTCGGGTCCAATACCAATATTCCATAACAGTTCATAACAGCATAACACAAGTAATAAAGGAGGTATCTCAGAAGTAAAATGCTCAGCTCGTTCACAGTTCCAGAAAATAGGCATGCTTTTCAAGTATCTTAGTGAAAACTCAAATCTTTTACCGATAATGCCAAAATACGAGTCAGTTTGAAAACTGTGCTTTTCCCAAAATCTTTCAACAATAAGTAAGATGTTTCATTTTCTTTCCATATAACAAGTGAAAAATACCTCTCTATGCCCACATATCAATGTGTGTAAAAAGTCATGAATGACGTGATACTATATAGCATGAGGAAAAATGCATCTTTATGCATGTACGTCATGTGTGCATGCAAATGTCATGTATCTCAGAGATGAATCATGTACTCACACTATCAGCGTACTCATCTCATTGTCTCGCATCCTCTCTCACTATGCCCAATGCTCAGCACACTCAAACACTTAGCGTTTTACAATAATTGTTGCGGCGTGCAGCCCGATCCACAAATATATATATAGTCGACTATGCTCACTAGGGGTGTGCAGACTCCGGAGGGGCTCCTTCAGCCCAAGCGCTATATTGCTGCGGCATGCAACCCGATCCATAATATATATAAGTAGCCCTAGGGCTTGTTGCGTCGTGCAACCCGATCCATATATATATATATATATATATATATATATATATATCCCGAAATCTTGTTACGACGTGCAACCTGATCCATATGCATAAATATAATCAATATATCGCTGCGACATGCAACCCGATCCCATAAAGTATAATAGATATAATATGTTGCGGCGTGCAACCCGATCCCAAAATGCCACTCTTACTCCGCCCTCGACCTCACTCAGTCATTACTTTCTCCAGTCTCACTCACGGGCTCACAATGTCATGAAACTAGTCCGACAACCATGATATGATGTATCAATAACAACAACCAAGACTGAGATATGATATGAATGCATGAATATGAATGAGTACAAAATGTCAATGAGATAAGTGAGATGACAACAAGAAACGACGTGGTGAAAACACAATTATCAACAAACTAGGGCCACTGTACAGTGTCATGGAAGCAACAGAGTCCCAATTCACATGGTGCACGCCCACACGCCCGTCACCTAGCATGTGCGCCACCTCAAAACCAATCACATAACACGTATAGCGGGGTTTTATACCCTCAGCACTAAGTTTAGAATAGTTACTTACCTCGAACGAGCCAATCCCAATATCGAACAAGCCAAGCGAAGCTCCAAAAAATTCCTTCCCGCGCATACCAACCTCCGAACGGCTCGAAACTAACCAAAAATAACTCAAATACATCAAACAAAGCTAAAGGAACAAATCCCAATCGAAAAAGATCAAATCTTGAATCAAAAGTCCAAAATTGGCCAAAAAGCCCAACCCGGGACCGCATCTCGGAACGCGAAAATACTCACAAAATCCGACAACCCATTCAATTACGAGTCCATCCATACTAATTTCACTCAAATCTGACTCCTAATCGATGTTCAAAACTCAAAAATTTATATTATGAAACTTTAGGCCAAAACCCTCAATTTTCCTCTTTAAATCCACAATCCAATTGCCAAAAATGAAGATAGATTCATAGAATAAGATCAAACCCAAGTGTAGAAGACTTACCCCAATCCTTGTGATGAAAATTTCTCCAAAATCGCCTCAATCCGAGCTTGGAAATGTTTAAATGAAGCCAAAATCGCGAACCCTTATATTTATCATTCTGCCCAGCACTTCCGCTTCTGCAGACTCTTAACCTCATCTACGGTGTCACGGAAGTGACAAAAATTCTGCTTCTGCGGTACAACACTAAAGTTGGGCCTCCGCTTCTGCAGTCCTTTCCCCGCATCTGCGCAACCGCAGGTACGGAACATCCCATCGCACCTGCACAAAATCCGCTTCTGTGCCTAACACCCCGCTTCGGAGACTACGCAGGTGCGTGAGAATCGTCGCACCTGCGACTACCGTTCACCAGCCCAAACTTCGTTTCTGCACCCGTTGTCTGCATCTGCGGACAAGAATCTACATCCATTCTTCCGCAGATGCGGAAACACTAGAACCAACAGCCTTAAGCAATGCAACATGAACTAAAATGATCTGAACCTTGTCCGAAACTCATCCGAGCCACTCTGGACCCCGTCCAAATATACCGACAAGTCCCATAACACAACATGGACCTACTCGAGGCCTCAAAACACACATAAAAACATCGAAATGACGAATCACAACTCAAATCGAAATCTATGAACTTTGAACTTTCAATTTCCAAAACTCGCGCCGAAACATATCAAATCATCCCGAAATAAACCCAAATTTTGCACACAAGTCCCAATTGACATGACAAATCTATTCAAATTCCCGGAACCACAATCCGAATCCGATATCCTCTAAGTCAACTTTCGGTCAAACTTATGAACCTTTCAAACCTTCAAATTTCTAATTTTCATCAATTGTGTCGAAACCTTCTAGTAATATCCAAATGCAAATTCGGGCATACGCCCGAGTCCAAAATCACCATCCGGACCTAACGGAACTATTAAAACTCTGTTCCGGGTCAAATTCACAAAAAGTCAAACTAGGTCAACTCTTTCAACTTAAAGTTTCAACAATGAAATTCATTCTTCCAAACCGATTCCGAATAACCTGAAACCAAAACCGGCGATTCACATAAGTCATAATAGATCATACGGAGCTACTCATGCCCGCAAACTACCGAGAAAAGTGCAAATGCTCAAAACGACCGGTCGGGTCCTTCGATTCTCCCCCACTTAAACATACATTCATCCTCGAACGTGCCAAGAGTTGTTCCTAATACCACCAAACCGCCGTATAACCTTAACATGCACATACCCGGGGGTGATCCCACGTCACCCTATCCCATATAGGTCCGATAACACGACATAACTGAAATTTCTCAATTTAACATAGCCCATGAGCCTTAGAATCCAATTTCTTTCCAGCAACCGAAATTCCTCATAAGATCCATATCTCGCAACCTACACGTTGTATAAGTCCGAACAAGCGGAACCAAGACTCAACCATATCCCAAGCTACAATCACATGATATATTGCATAACTCAGATACTCGTAGCAATGATTTCTAAACACAACAGCTGCTCAAAACAACCCAATGCCGGTAATAAACCTCATACCTAACAAAACCTCATTCTCAAACCTTAGTACACTACCGATAATGAAAAAAACATGCGGAAACTCATAACCATTCATCAAATCAATAAGCCATGGAGATCCCCCTCCTTCAACAAGAACTATAGCCAATTCCTATGCCGACTTATGATATTGTCCTTCCAAATATACCACAATAAAATCTGATAGCACCCATCCTAGATTCGACGACTCCATCTTATCGAATACCCACTACTCTACTGACACGCAACACCAATACTACTCAGAGCCACAAATTGTGCAATCCATGCACTAATAAGCAACAATCCAAATGTATTCAATCACGAAAATGACTCGAATAAGAGAACCGTCTCGCAAGCTCAAGGGGTACCACCACAACGCAATGCTAAGAACCCATCACACACTGCGGAACCAAAAATACACGAATCTAACACAAATGATCATACCTCAATATAACTCTGCTACAGTGAGTGACCTCATCCAAACGCTGGTCCATATAATACATCTCGAGCCACCCTACTCTAAATCAATAACCACGCGAAATTCGACATCAAGTACCCAAAGTACATTACCACAACCACGGAGAATGAGATGACACAATGCCACACAAAACCCGAAAGGACATAACCAATGCGCCCTCAATCATGCAATACCCAATTACTCATCTCGCTCAAATCCCGCTATAAGACCACAATAGAGCCGCACCATGTGTGCCTAAAACCAACGAATCACAACTCCTCATAGCATAGAAGAGTAACTCATAGAAATTTTCAGAACAAGAATAAGCTCAACAATAACAGAATGGCACATCCCTCAGCAATAGCATATGGAGCCAACAAATCCGACTCGGTGTAGAATACACATCCTAATTAGCCTACCCATGGACCCCAAAATCAACTCCGGGCACGCACAAGTAGATAAATAAACCTCTGAAAGCCCACAATGACTGAATCATAACAAATACTATCATCTGGCTAGTTTCGACCATGACTTCACAGTCCACAACCATGAAACAATCTGCTCCTGAGGAATCCCAGTCTCCCAATCCATAGGACAGACGAATCACCATATCTGATACCAACTCCACTGCCAGAATGTCTAACACATCTCTGATACACGATCATCCCACAAGGAATGCTTCTAAAATTTCTTCTGTGCCACATAGCAAAATTCGAATATCAATAGTCAATCAATCTAGGAGAGTGACGTAGTACCGATAAAGTGTCCATAACTCAAACACATTGCCCTTTCTGAAATGTATACTCTCATCAAGCCATACTAAGTAGTTATCATTTACCTAGTCATCTAAAACCGTCCATGCTGCCTACGAATTTCATGACCTTCCCTTCAAAACTGAACTGTGATATCGCTCACGTAAATCTCAATCCCACACAACACACCGCATATACCATGCCATCATATGAAAAATATGAGAATTTCATAGTCCACTCCGAGTCAAAAGCAACTACATACTCAATTAGCTAAGAACCCTCCATTTGATTTCATCCAGAAAAAATTCACTATACACCACATGCTCCTCACGCCAGTAGGAAATATACCCCTCAAATCGTGGTAAAATCCATTGAGAACTCTTAGAAACCCATTTTCACATAACCAAGCTATCAAAACCAAATCTCTCTAACTCAACCCAGCCACACAGGCCGCCAAAACCCAAGAGAATTGCCACGAAACACTTGTAGAGACTAGCCACGCCATAAGTACCCAAAGAACCGATCATACCTATTATTGTGCTGATCCAACATACTACCCAGCTGTCCTATTTCTCCAAGTCATTTCCGAATTGACTTCAAATTGATACTTCTCCTTGCTAGAACACCACGATCCCTAACCAGAATTCACCACACAAGAGATCCTAGTAAAAATACCACAATGCCCTAAGGCCCATAAGCCGCTGACTCCCCTATAAATCACCCGAAGCACCACAACCGAGACACCCACTCCAAAGAGACCTTATGTGAAACTAAATCTGTTTCTTTCACTTTCTTGATACTGAAATGCATAATCCTCAATGATATAAAAATGCCACAAGTCTCGACACCATCCATTGTAACCTCAGTTTCTAGCATATACAAATCTTGAAAATTCCAAATCTCTACATTTAAATCTTGAATCCATTAGAACCATTCTCGAGAGTCATCCGCTCTTCTCAAATCTCAATTACACCGACCAAATGACATGTGCCCCATTAGCGCACCAATATCCAAGGGAGTAACCCACACTCCTAAGCAACCGAGCAAATTCCTACTCCAAGCACACTACATCTTTTACGAATAACAACTCAATCATTCAATGAAACCCATATACCCATAGAGTATAATACAACCTGTATCCAGAAATTTTCATTACTCGAGTCATCCTCAAACTCCACCTCTGCAAGTCATAACTGATTCACCAGTATACTTCGAACTGAAACCAATACAGCATATCATTGTGCAATCAACTTATCAATATAAGACTCCCCCCTTGGCTCAAAGACATAGATCAAAACACACAATAACTTATAATGCCCATACGTTGTTACTGCCACAATATCGCATTGAGATCCAACTAAATCCTTCATAAGCTCATATAACACAAACTATCTAATGTCTCAAATCATCTGCAGATCTCACATTCATCCTTTTAGAAGTTAAGCCAACTCTCATAAGCGATCCAAACTCAACATGCAACACATATAATTCACTAGTAAAGAGAACTTGCTACAAAACAACATAGGGATCACACAACCTCAGGACACCCCGCAGGAGATAACACGCCTGCTTAGCCCCAAACTAACATCTTTCTATACCCCTTCCACAATCATAACTATTACGTAATCACTTAATCTTCTTGAGTGTGAACTCATAATACGACATGAAGATCTACTTCACTCCACAATAAACAATATGAGAGGTCTTTTAACACACCCATAACTCGAGGTTGTCCTTTCTACATCTCAAGTAAACCCTTTTCGTAACATTCGATCAATCCGAACAAAATCTCGCAGTCAAATCATACCCCCACATAGCCATCCAGCCACAAATTCCACTAACAGGAGCACTACCGGACATATAAATCCAAAAGCATGTGTTCACACAACCGAAATCCCTGTGCTCAAGCTACCGTCAAAACCCGGCCTCAAGTCCTCCAGACTGGCCAATCTTCATCATGCCAAAATCACATCTCACACCTCAACCATGGAATCACAAGCCGTCGTTGCACAGCTGCTAGCGAGCGCTCACATGCGCATACGAATGCGTGGAAGTAATTCAAAGAGTTATGCTTCAAGCATAATCAATGCCGCATGATAAGGAAATAAAGATGGGAAGTATATCCTAAATGTCCTATAGCCTCTCGAAGATAGGCATGGACGTGATCATACCGATCCGCAAGACTTTATTAGACACTTGCTCATGACTTAGAACCTATGAACCTAGAGCTCTGATACCAACTTGTCACGACCCCAAGTCCACTAGTCATGATGGCACCTAACCCAACCCGCTATGTAAGCCAACTAATAATTATCCCATTTTAATAATATTAACAAGACAGTAAAGTAAAGAAATTATCTAACTTTTATACACTTCCCAATGACTAGTAGTACAAATTATGAGCTTCTAAGAATAAAGTTTACAAAACTGAAACGAAATAAATATATAGTCTCTTTGAAAAGTACATAACAGAGTTTTATAGATCTAAGGCTACCACGAACAAGAGGCAGCCACAATTGGGACACAGGTACATCTTCAATCCAGCTCCCATCAAACACAGCAACCTCAGTATCCAACATCTGCATGCAATGTGCAGAAGTGTAGTATCAATACAACCGACCCCATGTACTGATTAAGTAACAAAACCTAACCTTAAGTTGAAAGCAATGACGAGCTAACACTAGGTCAGGTCAAATATCAATATTCCACAACAGTTTATAACAGCATAATACAAGTAATAAAATACGTATCTCAGAAGTAAAATACTTAGCTCGTTCACAGTTCCAGAAAATAGGCATGCTTTTCAAGTATCTTAGTGAAAACTCAAATCTTTTACCGATAATGCCAAAATACGAGTAAGTTTGAAAACTGTGATTTTTTCCAAAATCCTTTCAACAATAAGTAAGATATTTCATTTTCTTTTCAGATAACAAGTGAAAAATACTTCTCTATGCCCACATACCAAAGTAAAAAGTCATGATGACAAGATATTATATAGCATGAAGAAAAATGCATCTCTATGCATGTACGTCATGTGTGCATGCAAATGCCATGTATATCAGAGATGAATCATGTACTCAATCTCACTGTCTCGCATCCTCTCTCACCATGCTCAACGCTCAGCACACTTAAACACTCAACGTTGTACAATAAGTGTTGTGACGTGCAGCCCGATCCACAAATATATATATATAGCCGACTGTGCTCACTGGGGGTGTGCAGACTCCGGAGGGGCTCCTTCAACCCAAGCGCTATATTGTTGCGACGTGCAACCCGATCCATAATATATATAAGTAGCCCTAAGGCTTGTTGCGGCGTGCAATCCGATCCATCTCTATATATATATATATATATATATATATATATATATATAGCCCGAAGGCTTGTTGAGACGTGCAACCCGATCCATATGCATAAATATAATCAATATATCGTTGCGGCGTGCAACCCGATCACATAAAGTATAATAGATATAATATGTTGCGGCGGGCAGCCCGATCCCAAAATGCCACTCTCACTCAGGCCCTCGGCCTCACTCAGTCATCACTCTCTCCATTCTCACACACGGGCTTACAATGTCATGAAGCTAGCCCGACAACAATGATATGATGTATCAATAACAACAACCAAGACTGAAATATGATATGAATGCATGAATATGACTGAGTACGAAATATCAATGAGATCAGCGAGATGACAACAAGAAACGACCATTATGGGTCCAAGCAACATCAACATGAATCCTAAGCATGATATTTAGCATGATTGACAGCTCAATTACTTTATCACGTGGTGAAAACACAAATATCAACAAACTTGGGCCACTGTACAGTGTCATGGAAGCAACAAAGTCCCAATTCACACGGTGCACGCCCATACGCCCGTCACCTAGCATGTGCGCCACCTCAATACCAATCACATAACACGTATTGCGGGGTTTCATACCCTCAGCACTAAGTTTAGAATAGTTACTTACCTCGAGATCCAATCCCGATATCGAACAAGCCAAGCGATGCTCCAAAAAATGCCTTCCCGTGCATTTCGACCCCCGAACGGCTCGAAACTAACCAAAAACAACTCAAATACATCAAACAACTCTAAAGGAACCAATCCCAATCGAAAAAGATCAAGTCTTAAATCAAAAGCCCAAAATTGGCAAAAAAGCCCAACCCGGGCCCGCACCTTGGAACCCGATAAAATTCACAAAATCCAACAACTCATTCAATTACGGGTCCACCCATGCTAATTTCACTCAAATCTGACTCTTAATCCGATGTTCAAAACTCAAAAATTTATAGTATGAAACTTTAGGCCAAAACACCCAATTTTCCTCTTTAAATCCACAATCCAATTGCAAAAAATGAAGATAGATTCATGGAATAATATCAAAACCAAGTGTAGAACACTTACCCCAATCCTTGTGATGAAAGTTGCTCCAAAATCTCCTCAATCTGAGCTTGGAAATGTTAAAATGAAGCCAAAATTGCGAACCCTTATATTTATCATTCGGCCCAGCACTTCCGCTTCTGCAGACACTTAACCGCATTTGCGGTGTCGCGAAAGCGACCAAAATTCCTCTTCTGCGGTACAACACTAAAGCTGGGCCTCCGCTTTTGCGGTCCTTTCCCCGCATCTGCGCAACCGCAGGTGCGGAACAGCCCGTCGCACCTGCGCAAAATCCGCTTCTGCGCCTGACACCCCGCTTCGACGACTACGCAGGTGCGGGAGAATCTTCGCACCTGTGACTACCGTTCACCAGCCCAAACTTCGCTTCTGCACCTATCGTCCGCATCTGCGGACACCCATTTGCGTCCATTCTTCCGCAGATGCGGAAACACCAGAACCAGGAACCTTGAACAATGCAACTGAACTAAAATGATTCGAACCTCGTCTGAAACTCATCCGAGCCACTCGGGACCCCGTCTAAATATACCGACAAGTCCCATAACACAACATGGACCTACTCGAGGCCTCAAAACACACATAAAAAAATCAAAACGATGAATCACACCTTAAATTGAAATCTATGAATTTTGAACTTTCAATTTTCAAAACTCGCGCCGAAATATATCAAATCATCCCGGAATGAACCTAAATTTTGCACACAAGTCCCAATTAACATGACGAAGCTATTCAAATTCCTGGAACCACAATCCGAATGTGATATCCTCAAAATCAACTTCCGGTCAAACTTATGAACTTTCCATACCTTCAAATTTCCAATTTTCGCCAATTATGCCGAAACCTTCTAGTAATATCCAAATATAAATCAGGGCATATGCCCGAGTAAAAAATCACCATACGGACCTAAAGGAATCATTAAAACTCCGTTCCGGGGTCAAATTCACAAAAAGTCAAACTAGGTTAATTCTTTCAACTTAAAGTTTCAATAATGAACTTCGTTCTTCCAAACCAATTCTGAATAACCTGAAACCAAAACCGACGACTCACATAAGTCATAATAGATCATACGGAGCTACTCATGCTCGCAAAACTACCGAGCGAAGTAGAAATGCTCAAAACGATCGGTCGGGTCGTTACACTTTTACTGTCAACCTCACTATGAAACAATAATATAGGCACGGCATGACCCTTCGTGCTTTTACTCTCAACCTCACTGTGAAACAATAATAACTGCACGACATCATCCTTCATGCTTTTACTATTAATTTCATCATAATCAATAGATACGGTACGACATCACCGTTCGTGCATTAACACTCTTCCTTACCATATAACAATGAGCATAAACAAAGGGAGACAGAATAAGCAAGAACATGCCTCACATCAATAATGTTTCCACAATATCATCCTCAAACTTCGGAAAAACAATACTCAAATATCTCAAATAACTCATAAATGTGAAAAAAATGATCAATTTTATAATTAACTAGACTAAGCATGGATATCATGATCAAAGAAAGAAAGAAATTGCAAGAAAACAAGTTCCACCACATGTTTCGACCCAACATCAACACATAGGTACTCGCCACCTCACATATACATTGTACCAAACATCTAAACATGTATCAAATAGGCAAACAAGTCCTAATCCCTCAATTTAAGGTTAACCACGACAATTACCTCGCTCCAAAGACCAATTCAAAGCTCTATCGGGGCCTTTCCCCTAGAATATACCTCCAACCCACTTGTATCTAACCACAATTGATTCAATAATATCAAATATTGGTAAAGAAATCAATTACACACATAAATTTAAAGTTTCTAAGCTTTCCCTCAAAAAGTCAAAAATTGATCCCGGGACCGCTTGGTAAAACCCGAGGTTCGGACCAAAATACATTTACCCACTCTCCCCTAAGCCCGGTTATGTAATTTGTTTCGAAATCTGACCTCAATTTGAGGTCTTAATTCTAATTTTACAAAAATTCCTAATTCTAGCCAAACCCCAGTTTCCACCATGAAAGTACTAGACTTTAGGTTGAAATTTCATGAAATATAATGAAAGATTGAAAGAAAATAGATTAGAATCACTTACCAATAAATTGGGGAAGAAAAACTCTTGGAAAAATCGCCTCTAGGGTTCTCTAGTTTTGAAATTTTGAAAGAATGAGCAAAATCCCATTTTTGAGACTGTTTAAATCACTGGCATCAGGTGCTCATCGCGTTCGCGTGAACCTGACGTGTTCGTGAAGACACTGCCCAGATAGCTTACGCAATCTCGAGTCACTCTATGTGTTCTCTAGGCTTAGCCCTCCCTAGCCTTTGCGTTCGCGATCCTGGTCACGCGTTCGCATAGAGCAACAGCCAAATCCCAGCCCAGCCCATCCAATACTACTCGTTCGCGTGGGTGAGGACACGTTCGCGAAGGTTAGTCCACCCACTGCTCAGTGTTCGCGTCATGTTTCTTGTGTTCGCATAGAGTACTTTTCCCCAGTCCGCACTTACCTTTGGCGATCGTGGTTGGATGTATGCGATCACTTAAGAGCTTACACCAGACACCAACATGAATGAAAAACCAGAAATTTTCTAAGTTCAAAAGGTCTGTAGGCTATCCGAAACTCACTCGAGCCCTCGGGGCTCCAACCCAAATGTGCACACAAGTCTAAAAATATCATAGGAACTTGCTCGCGCGACTAAAATACCAAAATAACTCCTAAAACTACGAATCAGACACCAAATCGAATGAAATTTTCAATAAAACTTTGAAACTTCTATTTTAACAACCGGACGTCTGAATTACGGTACAGACCCACCAGGACCATCAAAACAAGGATGCGAGTTCGTTTTCTCAAAATGTTGACCAAAGTCAACTCAAATAAATTTTTAAAGCAAAAATTCATATTTTATCAGTTTTAACATAAAAGCCTTCCGGAAAAAATACTCGGATTGCGTACGCAAATCGAGAAAGTCTTAAAGAACCTGCTGGAGGCTTCGAAACACAGAATTAGGTTGTAAAACTCTAGATAACCCATCGGGTCATCACAAAATGTCTCTAAAATATATTGTGATTACAAAAGAAAAATTTAAACTTTACTTTTAAGTCGGCTTCTTATACTTGGTAATTCAATTTTAGCGTTTTCGTCCTAAATAATTTTTTTATATGATGTTTTTACTCAATTTGGATTCTCAACATCTTGCTACTTGTTCATGTTAAAACCAAATGTTATGTTATGAAAAAAGATCACCAAATGTTGTTCTTTAGCAATATAAATTGGTTAGATAGATGTGTAGGCTATGAATACACATCCAAGAGAGGATGAAATTAAAAAGAAGAGATAATTAAATTACATAATAAATTATGCATGAACTTTTGGAATTTTAGTTGGATGATGAGAGTTTAAGATGCCAAAGTCGCGCAATAGCAACACACAAATGTGTAATATACTTTTATTGCCACAAAACTGTAGTGCCAATAGAAAATACGTTTGGCACTTCAAAGTGCACTACAGAAAGATCAACGAATTTAGGAAGAAAAATAAAAGGGGAAATGTAACGTGAGATGATAAAGAAGTCAAATCTTATACCAACGAGAGTTATGGTGGAGTGGTAAGTACTCCAGAGGTCTCGGATTTGAATTCTTGAGTATGAAGTCGTCTTTATTAGGGAGCGTTTTACCTTCCAATGTGAGATTTTTCGGTACGAATCCGGATTTAGTCGAACCC
The DNA here is from genome assembly GCA_005239505.1 of Nicotiana paniculata. Lineage (NCBI taxonomy): Eukaryota > Viridiplantae > Streptophyta > Magnoliopsida > Solanales > Solanaceae > Nicotiana > Nicotiana paniculata. Next base: position 64,373 of record ML302211.1, on the reverse strand, counting down.
CAATTTGAATACCGGATATCGGAGAGGAAACCCAAAAAAAAGAAGTCAAATCTTATGAGCCTATATTAAAGTCTCCAATGTAAGATTTTCCGGTACGAATTCGGATTTAACCGGACCCTAATGTGAGTACTGAACATCGAATGAAAAATCAAAAAAAAAAAAGAAGAAGTCAAATCTTATGAGCCTATATTAAAGTGAAGATACATCAATTTGCTGACGCTAAACGTTTTTTCTTTAATTGAACTAGAAAGTGAAGAAATACCTATAAAAACTTCAATCACTTCAACATTGAATTTTGATGTTGACAGTGGCATATTCACTGTAAATATAATTATGGACCAAATTAAATTATATGCAAATAGAATAACATAAATAAGAAATCCAGTCACCTAGTCATAAAAACAATGTATACACAAATTTTCAGGAAAATATACATTTTTCTAATAATCACTTATTTTTATGAAAATGATTGATCCCATTTATTTGGAAATAAATAAACATTGTAGTTTCAGTCTTGTTTCCTTTCTTAAATTAAAATTAAAATAAATAAATAAGTGTGTGTTTGATAATGACAAAGACCACATCTTTCTTGGAAGGGTAGAAATGTAAACTCAGCAAGAAAATGATTGGCAAAATTGGAGTTATTTAAATAATAATCGCTATTATTGTTTTTCTGTTAAAAATTTGTGACTGTTTATATTCTCCTACCTCCACTGAAAACCAGAGAGGTGTGTGTGTGCTCCTCTTTGCACTGAGGGAGAACCAGAAAAAAGTGAAGAGAGAAAACTTGTGCTTTGCCTTTTTTCTTCATCCAATTTCTCTCTCTCTCTCTCTCTCTCACAGTATAGATAACTCTATATATTTACATATATCCCTTAAACCCCAAGAGCTCCACTACCTAACAATCCCCCATTTTCTTGAAAAATCACAGTTCAAATTCATCCAAGATCCAGCCAAAACAGTGTCTTTGTGTGTTTTTTGTGTGTGTACTGAAGGATAAAACAAAGGAAGGGGATTTAGGAAAAACCCCTTAAAGATTCAGTTGTTTTTTTGTGTGTGTGTGTGTGTGTGGGAGAGAGAGAGAGAGAGAGAGAGAGAGAGAGATTTAGCAGAACCCCATATAAAAAAAATCAAACTTTTTCTCTTTCTGGGTGTGTCTAGAAATGGCTGAAGTGAAAGGAAACAAGAAGAGACTGTCAATAAATCTGTCCCTTTTTGCCCTCACTGATCATAACAGCAACAAATCTCCTAAGAAATTTGAGGACCCAAATGGTGCTGTTGTTGGGCTTGGAATTGTGGCAGCCATGACTAATAACAGTAATAATAGTAGAGCTGCAATTCTTGCAATATCTCCAAGATCAACTACTTCAAACCCAATCCCAATTTTCACTGCTACTAATAGTAATAATAATAATAATAATAATAATAATTGTAATAATAATAAATCTAAGAAGAAGAAGAAGAGTAAGAGGCCAAGTATTGAAGAAATGGAGATGTGTGAGGAGTATACTTGTGTGATTTCTCATGTAGGTACCAATTTGATTAAGAAAAGAGAGTATTTTGATGGTGAATTCATAGGAAACACCAACTCCCAAAAAGCTACTACTGCTACTGTCAATCATGGTGATACAATGAAATTCAGGACAGCTGATTTCTTGAATTCTTGCTTTCTTTGCAAGAAGCAGCTTCAGGGCTTGGATATTTTCATGTACAGGTTAGAACTTCAATTTTGCAATTTCTGCCTTGTCTTTTCTTAAATTATATTACTGGTAATACTTTCTTGGATCTTAGAGTTAAAGTCATGATTAAATTCTTTGCTAGTTTCCATTTTATGCTTCATATACGTGTACTTCTGTTGTTACTTTTTGAGAATATAGTGTCACTTGTAGCTGTAAGTTTGATAAGAGGAACTAATTAAGAGGCTTTATGTTCAATTTTCCTCTTAATGAGTTGATCTTAATTACCCTAAAAAAACATAATCTTGATGGTGTTCTCCTTTGTTATCAGAAAGTGTGTTCATATTATTTTCTTTTTCTGGACTGCAACTGTACAACCTTTTATTGGTTGTTGGTGGTTGAGCAAAATGGTTGAATGAACTGAGCATTCCATACTCTTGACTGGATTTTAAGAAGAAAACTGTTTCTTCTAATGTGGCCTCTCAGAACCTTTATGTTTGACGGCTTCATGAATATCTTATCTCATTTGCCTTTTTCTTTTGCTACCATTGAACATATATGCAAGTTGGAATACATCAGTGGAGATTAATCTTTTCCTTTCAATTTACTTTAAGCTGTAGTTTTTTTCCTCGTGAATCTGATCTGAAATTTGTGATCGTCCAAATTTGGTTTCAGCAAGGCTCTGCTGGTTGAAGAGAATGTTAATTCTGTATGGACTTGTAGTTTGGGAAGAAGATACTCTGGTGTTAATGAGTTGATTGGTTAAGTGAGTGTTGTCTCTTCATTTTGGAGGGGTTAGCTTGGTCACGTGCATGACAGTTTCCAAGTATAGATCTTAGGCATGAAAAGATTATCAAAGTTTTGAGGACTAACCTTGGGAAATCGAAATCTATTAGATTGTGTGAAGCGTCTCGTCTGAACTTTAAAATGTTAGGGAGAGGATACACCTATTCATTTATTTGTAGATCTGTAACGCGTTAGTGATTAACGACATAGAGATATTCGTTTTGTTATGTTTAGGCCTGCAATAGACCCCTCTGGTGAGACCCGATCCTAGATTTTAGCCTGCTATGGTGTCAAAATAAATTATGTATGTTCGTCTAAAAGATTTACTTATCAAGAAAGGAGGCCCTTTTACTTATTTTATGCTTACAACTAATAAGACAGGAGACCCTTTTACTGCTATGGTGTCAAAATAAATTTTGTATGTCCCCTACGTTCTTGATATCTCTCTGTTATAGGGTTATTCAGGATTTGTGTCTACTTTTTCCGATGACCTGGTGCTTAAGATCTCAAGCGACATACCTACATTTGTACATCTTGCAACTGTTTCTTTCCTGATCATTTGTAATTCTTGCTGCTGTTAAGGCCTTGCTTGCGAATTTTATAATTTTTGTCACAAATGCCATAGTGAGCTGGACCCTAATCTAGCGTACTTCCCACCTTGCTTTTTGGTTTTTATTTCCAACTTGTATAATTTAATGCTGTACATCATCTTTACATAATGGCAGGAAGAATCTTTCTCATATGTTTTGGATTAGGACATGTTTGCTTGAATTACACACTCAAGTTATGTCTTTCTGATTGTCAGTCGCTTACAATCTACTCAACTTGATTAATAATATCAGTGCTTCTGTCAGTAGTCATGTTATTTTACTCAGCTGGCATGAACTATCGCATTACTTAATTGCGTGGGAAAAAAGTTGATTCTAAGTTTGAGATATTGGAAGATTGCTTCTGTAAACTTAAGCAACTTGTCTATTAAATTATAACCACCAGATGGTTTTTGCGGCAACATATTGGTTATGTTCACGTAAAGAAAGCTGCTGGGTATTTTAGTTACTTGTTGCTTTCTTTAATTTGTTTGCAATCAATTTTTATGTTCGTTGTCATGCTAGTTGTAAGCTTAGTTGCTGTAAAATTAAGTTGGCCTTCCTGGAAATCATTTAGTTAGCTTCCTCTATCGATACAATTTTCAAAGTTATGACATGTGAAGCTCTATTAGGTAGGAAAACTCCACATGGTTTTCGTTTTTTCACTAAATTTAGACAGTTTCTTCCAGGTAATATGTGACAGGAATCTGTAATACATCTTGTTTGTATATGCATGTGGTCTGTATCATTTATGCAAGGGAATAATTGAGGCTAAAATATATCTATCTCTTCTTGACGTGTTATAGAAAAAAATCTTTCTTTAATCAACAAAGATCTATCTTCTGCCTTCAAGCATAGAATAACAACTTGTTTCCTTTCCTTTTTTATATTTTGCAGAGGGGAGAAGGCATTTTGTAGTGCAGAGTGTCGTTGCACACAAATATCGATCGATGAACACAAAGAGAAATGTGGTTCTGGAGCCATGAAATCGCTTAGCGACTACTCTGTCTCTCCTTGCTCGGGTGCAATGCAGTTTTTCACTGGCGTGGCCGTGGCATAACAACTCAAAATTGTATGGTACTTTCAACTTTTTACATAAATAAATAAAAGGGGCGATATATATATATATATATAGGTTTCGAAAGGTATCCTGAATAAATATTGGTACCCACCGGCTTAAAGAATGTTAGATTTATGTGTTAAGGACATTCTGAGCATGCAATCTCTGCAACTGGAAGAGTAGGAAAAAAGCATGTAATGAAGTTTGTTAGTGAAGAGGGTAATCTGCCAAAAGACACAATACATTCACACAGCAATTCCAAATGTATGGTTTTGCACTTTTCGATATACGAACATACTCGGTAAAATCCCAGCAGTGGGGTCCGGATGGTTTGCACTTTTCGGTATGAAGTAATCCAATAACCTACTTTAGTCCAGTCCTTTATTTATTTTATGATGAAAAATCTAATGAATGATTTATAACTCAATAACTTCAATACATAGATCTAAAAGCTTATAAACTTTAAATCTTGACTTCGCCTTTTAACTCTAGATTTTATTCTCTATAGTTACTAATTCGGCCTTTGTATAGCATGTTTCCAGGTTGGTTAAGAGCATCAAAAGTCAGACTAATTATTGAAATTAAAATTAAAATTAAAATTATTGATATGTAAATATAACAGACAAAAACTCGTAAATATGATTCGTTAAAATAAGCATCTCTAGCTATTGAGGATATATGATAGTTGGTTGACCAAGAGATTAAGATACTTTTTACGGAAAAGGGCTGGATGTGTCCCTGTATTATCAAAAATTAGTTATAAGTAGCACCTGTTATACTATTCGACACTATCTACCCCCGTCGTTAGTCTTTTTAACATATATGCCCCTACATTTAACGGACTCATTTCTAAGGACATGCACGAGTTTAAATAACCAAACCACTTTTTCCTCTAATATACAAACCCACCCAATCCACCCCCAACCCGAACAACCCCAATCATCTTATCCGAAACCCGTTTTTAGCTATTTTTGATGAAGGTTCACGAATTGATTCTTCAACATACAGAATAAAAATGATACAGTTAAACAAGAACAAACGGGAGTGTTGGTTCTTTGGTCGATTAGTTTTATGATGAAGTTTCTAGGTGGGGCGGTGTAAATAAGGAAGAAAAGGGGTGGTTGTATGCTCTGTTTCAGCAGTGATGTTATGGCTGTCGCTACATATTTTTTGTTCTTAAGTTGATGGTTTTAGGCGGAGATGAGCGGTGGTCAACGGAAGGAACTACAGATGATACCCAATTAAGCATAGAAATACCCAAATCACCAAGACCGACTGATCCATAATTCACAATCATCTGAATCATCCACGACTAAGAACCAAGATTCTTCATTTAAACCATTCAATGACACTTAGCTTCAAAAGTCAAACCCAGTAAACCTCATCCCAAAGAGGTAAGGTCAATACAGTAGTAAAAGAAAATGGAAGCAAAGGGTCAGCTTGTTACAGAGAAAAAGATTCAACAAAGATTTTTTCTTTTTGTGGGATTATTTCAATTCCCCTAAAAATTGAGGAAGAAGTGATATATTTTTTGTTTGTGAATTTCTACTGGTAATTGTTCAACGAAGGAATAGTGTAGGTGTAGCCGTGGTTGAAGAGGAAGAGAGAGTTGGTCAAAGCTTTTCACTATTGTCTATTCGGGTAGGGGCTGAACGGGTTGGGTAATAGGGTATATGGTTTGGTTATTTAAAATTGTGCCACGTGTCCTTAGAAATGGGTCCGTTAAATGTAGGGGCAGATATGTTAAAAAGGCTAACAACAGGGGTAGATAGTGCCGGATAGTATAACGGAGGCTTCCTATAACTAATTTTTGATAGTACAGGGACACATCTAACCTTTTTCCTTACTTTTTAATGACCTAACGAGTAATGAAATTCTAATAGATCTTTTTCCTTTCAATTATGGAATAACATAAGTCCTATTGGGGGAATGATTTTACAAATTATTTTAGTAAGAAAGAGTTAAAGCCAACGACGTATACCTTAGAGTAAGGGTGTATATGGATCGGGTTGGTTCGGCTTTTATCAAATCAACTATATCGATATGAATTGGTTCAGTTTTGTCGATTTTTACAAGTTTTCGAGTTTTTTATTACTTAAATATTATTTCAATCTTACTTTGTTAAATTTTTTATAAGGAAATATATGTTTAGTAAAATATAAAAAATTGACAAACATATTATTTATTAAACATTCTTATGAGAGAATTTTCTTAGTAATACATAATAGAATTTTTTAGTCGCCTGACCATAATGTTTCGTTGATGTACACTTTCAAGGCTAACCGAATTTAGCAATTAGACATAAAATATGATACCTAAGTAATAACAATCACTTCACATTTTAAAAAGATATAACAATTTAATAGATCTCAACATATGATATGAATATGGAAGAATAAAGAGATTGACGCATTTCAGTAAGACTTGATGATAAAGTTATCATACAACCCATTACTTAAAGTTAATAAATATGGAGCACTTCATATACTATTAAATATTATATCTCGTAAGAGAATCTCGAATATTTTTAGACTTTTTTTAAAAGAAAATTTTATATAAAATCTTTAAAGCATATATAAAAATTATATATTTGTTTGTCGGTTTGGTTCGAATTTTTTTACTCAATACCAAATCAAATCAAATCAAATCTAATTAGGTTTTTTAATCGATTTGGTACGATTTCCGGTTCGATTTGTACGCCCCAGAGCAAAGTTCGAACTTCCGTTCGAAAATATCATATACTAATATTCTAGTGGTTATATGACGTCTCCTGTTATAAAAAAGAGAAGATAAGCGAGAATTCCAAAAATAATTTTAATTATTCATCTCATGATATATTTTTTACTGTTCCACTTTATTTTCCTACTATGTGAAGAAAGGTATGCGAGCTGTATAAAAAATGGCGTCACAGTTAAGTTTAGTTTAAACAAGAAAGAGATTTGTGAAGGATGACGTTCGTAGCATGCAGCGGAAGACAATAATAATCCTACGCAAAACTCTTCGTGTTTAAAATATATTTACATGTTAAAAACCGGATCTAAGACGTACCTGGTGAAGAGAGCCTCGTTTCAAAATTGTCTTCGATAGTGCGAAGACTCTATGCATATCCACATCGAGACCGATCCTTGCTATCAACTCTTTGATCAACGAAACCGGCTAACAAATTGAACAAAATATTGGGCTGAAATTTTTCTCAAAAATCTCAACTCAATGATAGAAGAACAAGAAATACTTTTCTTGTAATTGTATTTTCTCTCTTGACTTTTATTATATTCGCACTTTCATAAAGTGGTTTTTCTTCTCAAGAATAATAATTTTGTAAATTTTCTCCATCAGCCTTTATATAACATCACCTATAAATATTTTTCCTATTTGATTGATGTAATAATTTATTTAGGGTAAAAGTTTTTTCCAAAAAAAAACTTTAGGGAATTTTGTATGAAAATTGCAATCCCATTCTCAATATGTAACGTGACTGCCGAGAATCATGGACTTGAAGTCCAATTCCAAACATTGGAATTTTCCTAATGAAAGTAAGAAAAAACACGTTTGAGTTGTCTGACGTCTTCAACTCAAAATTGGAATCGTAGGAAATCCTTTATGGAATTTCATGTCCAATTCAAAATTGGATTGCAAGAATAAATTAATATTAAATATATAACCTTTATATATAAATATTATTTACGAGCACCAAATATATATCACACATATATTTCGACCAAGAGATATAATTTAATTTTCTATTCTAAATAGAAAAATTTAATTTATTCACAATATTAATTATATCCGCTGTGCTAGCAAAGAATATAATAATATTTCATTTGGACTAATAACTAAATTTATTTGACTAATTAAATTCTTCAATTTAATTACCAAATAATAAGTTAATTAATCCTTAGCAAAGATCAGTACACTCGTTAGTGTGCGACCTTATAAGTTCAATACTAAAACCGGTAGTAAATTGATCACATCAATATACTAATCAATTGTGGCATCTAGCAACACTCCTTAACGACCGGATACCATGAAGTATACAATTTACTCTCAAGAACCAGTAGAAGAATAATGTAGTAATTCCTTCTATCCTTATAGCTCTGGATCACCCTAGGATATGGTTCAACAGTCAAATCCTAATAGGCGACCAACTATGTGTTCATGTCAAATATAATCGACCATTGAATCACCTAAGAAACTCTTTCCTTCTTTCATACAATTGCCCTGGCCAAGGTCTTAGTTTGGTCGTTTATAATTCATGACAACATGAAGCTTAAACTCATTACCAAGAGTTGACAGATTCCATCTTGATCAATCACTAATTTTACAAGTATTTAATCATACCCATTATCCTTTCAACTATCACCCTAGGGCCATAGGTGTCTGGTATCAAAGCATAATAAATAACTTGTCAATTACTATGACGATCTCATGTCAAAGGAAACCTTTATATCACATTCTTCAAGAGAATATCCTATTGACAGTTTATGGTAATTCTAACCATTAGGAATTATCCAATGAGTCGATTCAATGGTCATATCTCTATATGCATCATCTATTTATGTGATTTAGTTAATGAGATCAACTAATCTTTATCCAATAAAAAAATATTGATCTAACCGGATTATTAATGTCCAAATTAATAATCCTATGATCAAGGACAAATTTAGATTAAACTATAAGAAATTTCACTCTCATTATCATGATCTCCATCATAATGTCAAGTCTCAAAATTTAATCAAGCAATTAATAATAACTATGGTAAAAGAATATCAGATGCCATACATTTTTATATCAAATAACGTTTAGAAAAATATGTTCAAATCATCAAATATGAGATTGGATCGAGGGCATATCTACTACATCCCTAATAATTTCTACCAATCTTATGTCTCCTATAAACGACACTTCGAAATATATAATTAACAATTTAAGAAGAAAGAAAATAAAGATCAAATGTAGAAGTAAGACCATTAACATTAGATGACATATTAATGGGAAGTTATTGGTAAATGTCTAATATTATTTTAGTGTATATATATAAGAAGAAAGAGGAGAAATGTAAAAATTGGAGTGTACACAACAATTTCTTAATTTATTTTAATTTAATGCCAACGAGCAGCATTCGTTAATTAGAATTTGGTCTTCTATGTCCAATTATCAACCTGAATGATTTATTGAATTTCGTCAATATTTCGTTTGGGAAGAATAGATTATCATAAAATTACTTAATGTACTATGCTACTTTAAAAATGTATGAAAACGATTACGACACTGTCTCTCAAAAAGTGTCCAGATCAAATTTCATTGAAGCAACTCGAATGATTTAATAAAAGGGTTAGTGAAAAATTCAATCCCATTTTGATTGTGCAATGATCATCCTATAGACACAAATGTCCATCGCAATTCCTTGCCTTTGCAAATGGCAGCAGATATACACACACTTGATATTGAAAAAATAGTTGATCAATGCTTTCCTGAGCAGTATTAATTACACAAGTAATTAATCATGAATAACCTTTAACAAGTAATTGTACTTAATATCATGCTGGACATATTGTTAAGTTTATGGATGAATGACTTTGGGGTTAAGGGGTTCAAAAGGGATTCAATCCAAGCTTGCCGCTCGTCATGTTAAATAGTAGTTTTGTTGGTGATGTTTGTGCACTTTTTATTGTGTAGATTGATATGTGTTGTTGGGCTATTGGGTGTGTTGTCGTGCCGAAAGTATTTAGTTGAAGGTTCTTTGTGTTCATGTTGGCTTATGGACTTGGGAAAGCAATAAAAACAGGGGAGATGCCGCCCGTTTTAATTTAAAATAAGCTTGTCGTTTGTTGTACAATAGTTGCATCTTTCGTAGCTTAACAATAGCATTATTATCGTTGTTGTAAATTAAAGTGAGACGAGACGAGTTCAACGTGGTTATTGGGCAGATTGTGATAAGGAATATTAAGGATAAATCTTTCCTTCATTTTGGCACGATCCCATAACTAAATGCGTTGATAATGAAACATAAAGAGAAGTTCATACTCTTGAATTCATCTACATCCTACTCTCATAAGTTATAGTATTCTCCCTTATAGTGATTTTATATTCAGTTAAGTAAAGTCTTCTTTCAGTCAAGAGAGCAGTGGGTCTATAAATACAATATTACAGTATTTTTACCACGACCAATTTATAATCGATGGCCAAGTCCCTATTGGAAAACCTACGATCAGATGGTAAATTATATACTTACTGTGGCCGAGCACTTATGAGTGAGCCCAGAATGGCCGAGATACCGAGCCTAGTATGGCCGAGCGCCTGTGAGCGAGCCTACTACAGCCGAGCAATTACACGTACCGAGCCTTATAGGGCCAAACATCTGCTTTACTTACTCTATTGAGAGAGTTGAGTCAGTATCAGCAAGTAAGCATATCTTCAGATCATCTTTAACTCCCACTTACTTTCAGTTATTATATTATCAGTTCGGTTGCAACTTTAAGTTATTCTATTGCCTTACAGACTCAGGACATTATTTCGTACTGACATTCCATTTGTCGAGGACGTTGCATTTCATGCATGTAGGTCTGAATAGATATCCAGATAAATCTTCCCAGTAGACAAAGCCAAACCTTAGCTTGATTGGTAAGCTCCACTCCCCCGAAGTTACTAGGTTTAGACTTTGGAGTTCATATTGTATATTTAGGTTTGATGGGTAGGTCGAGGCCCTATCTCGACCATGATACAATTCTGTTATCGCTAGAGGCTTGTAGATGAGTCCTGTATATTTTGTATGTTTGTATTGTGGGCTTGCCAGTCTTGTGTGCATGTTCAGTTTGGCATTTCTAGTTGTAGACGTTCATGGCAGCCTCAACAGCCTGCACAATTATGTATATGACATATTGGGTATGTCTACCCCTCGGATGAGAAAGACATTATTTTCAGATGATTTAAAATATGGCCTCGACAGTCTTGATTGGTAATGTTAGCTTGCAGATAGGCCTTGTCGGCCTAAGTTGAGGGATATCATTCCAGAGTTCATAGTTACAGATGTAACGACCTGGCCAGTCATTTTGAGAATTAAAGTACCGTTCAACAGCATAAGGTTATGAACAACTTCATATTATGTGTTATGACTTGCATGCATGGTCGAGTTCAGTTACCGGATGACTCGGAGTCAATGTGGAAGAAGTATTCTAGTTTTGGAAGCTTAAGCGATAAGAGTTGAAAGGAATTTGACTTTTGTGTAAACGACTCCGGAATGGGGTTTTGATGATTTCAACAGCTTCGTATGGTGATTTTGGAATTAGGCGTGCGTCCGGATTTGTATTTGGAGGTCTGTAGGGTAATTTGAAGCATTTCAACGAAAGTTGGAAAAATTGAAGTTTGAAAGATTGAGAGGTTTGACCAAGAGTTGGCTTTGGTGATATCTGGGTCGTAATACGATTTCGAGAGTTGGAACATCTCCGTTATGTCATTTGGGACTTGCTTGCAAAATTTGACGTCATTCCGGTGTCACGACCCAAACCGATGGGCCACGACGGGCACCCGATACCTTACTCAACCGAGTACCAACATAACGTATCTTTTTGTATCATACTATCATAGATAACTGAGCCGGAGAGGCTGCCGTGAAATAGGTAGAATACTACATGTAGTACCAACTTATACATAAGACATATGTGCCTCTAAGACCAAAATAACCACTCGTACACTGAACATAGGCCGACGAGGCCATACAATCTTTTACGTACATGACATATGTCTACAAGCCTCTAAGGATACATAATTTCCATAAAGGTTGGGACAGAGACCCACCATAGCAAACAATACATATCTAAATCGTACTGACTAAACAAGCAATTCCGGAGCAAATGGAGTGCACCAACATCTTCTGCTGAACTATCGCCTACTTGGAGGACTCTCGACCTGTCTATCAGAACCTGCGGGCATGAAACGCAGTGTCCCCAAGAAAAAGGGATGTCAGTACGAATAAAGTACCGAGTATGTAAGGTACATAAATAAGTACATAATAGACATGGAAGAAATATAGAGTACATGACTCAACCTGTAAGTCTGGATAATTCTGTAAATCATGAAATAATTATAGTGTCATGCATATGCGTATGAATGTCATGTCGTGCATAGGTACATGTTTCATAATATCATCAAGCCTCTAAGGGCATCCCACCATATAATCTCGGCCACTGTGGGCAAAATCATCAACGTATACCAGCTGATCAGGTGGTGGTGCATATATAATGTCATAACCTTTCCCATATCCCATATACATATATATATATATATACGCGTATATAGCACCATCTGGTCATGGGTCAATGTGCATGTATAAATGCATGAAATGCATATGAAATACGTTAATAAAAAATCTCTCAGTACGTCATAATGTCATAAGGCCATTATGCCTCTGATTCATATCATGAAATAAACTTTACCAACTTATATATTTTTGAGACCCAGGAACAGATGATAAAATAGTATCACACATGGGGAATCAAGAACATAAGCATCTCTAGTATTTCTATGAATATAGTCATTTATGGAATTTGTACATTTGTTCGTTTCGTTTGTTCCGTATAAATCATGCCAAAAAGAAAGGAGGGATAGCCTTAACATACATGGAGTAGGAAAAAATCAGTATGATATTCTTGAAAAAGGTTGCACCATACTCCTTTTGAATCGCAAAATCTCATGTTTCTTAAGATGATAAGAAACCTCGTTGGAATTTTTATTTCAAGAAATCTTGTGGAAATCCCGTTGGATTGATGTTGCTGGCGGTAGAATCCTTGTAGGATTTATTGAAGATGTTATGAATTCCCTTCCTACATTCTCACATCTGTTTGCAACCTTTGTAATAGGAAGAACACTAATAGATCACTTCCTTGCATATCTTAAGGCCAATGAAGCCAAAATGCCAAAATTCTAGTATGACTTTACACGTAAGGGTTTTGTGTATAACACCTTAGTTGGCCACCTTTCAATCTAGGTGTATGATTCACTTAAATGGGATGGGGTGCTGCCACATAATTGGTTACAAGACTTATCCAAAAGTCATCCACTTAATTCCTTAATTAATTCATTAATTCCCCCACTAATCCAATAATTAATCAATTATCCACGTAATTAAGAATTATCTCAAATTACATATAAAGCTACTCATTTTTTATACACTTTATACACCTTACTATCATGGACATGTCGTACCTTCTATGGTACTAGTCCATAAATACCGATTATTTTAGTTCGGGCCGTATTTTATCCCAAAATATCAAACTTCGACAAAATTTATTTTCTTTAATTTGGTTACCCTCTCACCTTCACGAGTTTACTCATCACTTGTTTGAAATAACATAATACTTATAATTTCCAAATAATACTGTCCTTGAACTGATGTCAACTATCTTACGACAAATCCAACGTACAATACTACATGGTGTATCATCGTCGTAATTTAATACCGTGGAGTGTAACATCATCGTAATATAATACTGCGAGGCATAACATCATCGCAGTATTATATTATGATGATGTTATGCCCCGCATCCGGGTTGATTTGATAGGTTTCAGCGCGAGTATTAGAAGTTGGAAGATTCGAAAGTTCATAAGTTCGATTCACGGTGCGATTCATAGTTCCGATGTTGTTTGATGCGATTTGAGACCTCAAGCGAGTTCGTGTTAGGTTATGGAACTTCTTAATGTGTTTAGATGGGGTCCCGGGGGGCCCAGGTGGGTTTCAGATGGGCTACAAACCATTTCTACATGGTTTTGGATTGTTGTTCTGCTGGTTCCTGGTTTCCTTAATCGCGTTCCAGTCAATTTCTCCGCGTTCGCGATGTGTAATTTTAGAGGAAGGAATATTTCGCGTTTGCACATATCTTTCCGCGATCGCGTAAGTGTGAAATTCCCTTCATCGCGTTCGCATACTACTTCATGCGTTCGCGTAGTTCAACTGGCGATTCCCTCTTCTCTTTTGTGATCGCATGTGGCTTTACGCGATCGCATAGCTCAGTCCTTGGCCATCAGAATTTCCCTCTTCGCGATCGCACATGTCTATTCGCGATCGCATAGCACATTTTTGGGCAGTAGTCATTTTTCTTCTTCGCGATCGCATAAGTTCTTCCGCGATCGCAATGTACAAATACCTGGGCAGAATATAAAAGTACTCTATTCCTAGGGTTAGCCATTTTAAACATTTTTGGAGTTCTAGAGCTCGGTTTTGAGCGATTCTTTATGGGGTTTTCAAGCAAATCAATTAGGTAAGTCTTATTCACCTAGAATTTATTATATTCCATGATTCTATCTTTATTTTTATCATTAAATTAGTGTTTTGAATTGAGGAAAAATGGGGATTTTGAAGAAAACTTTCAAAATGATGATTTAAGGGATGAATTGGTATCAAAATTTGATAAATTTAGTATGATTTGACTCGTATCAGAATGAGTGTTTGGATTTTGTTAAATTTGCTGGGTTCTGAGGTGTGGGCCCGGGGATTGACTTTTGGGTTGATTTTTAGTTTTTTTTATAAAGATTGAGGCTTTATTATCCAGAATAATTTCTTATGAGTTTTATTTATGCTTTGAAGTTATTTTGGCTAGATTTGAGCCGTCTGGAGGTCATTTCACTCGAGATGTTCGTTTTAGAGTGTCATTCTATCTTCTTTGAGGTAAGTATCTTGCCTAACCTTGTGTGGGGGAACTACTCCTTAGGATTTGAGTCTTTTATGCTAATTGTATCGTGTAAAGTCCGTGTACGCGAGGTGATGAGTACGTGCGCGAGCTTATTTGTGAAAAATTGAACTTTTAGGGCTCGTAGGTTCGTATGTTCATTAGATATGAAGTTGTTTTATTATGTTAAGTTTTTCCATTTACTAGTTTCACCTCTACTTGTTTTATTTGAAATTAAATTGCTTCATGTTCCACTCTTTTTGCCTATTTGACTTTTGTGTGCCTTAACTGAAGTTATTTCCTTTTCGATTGCCATGCCATCCCTTCCTAACTGATTATCTTTATTTGAAATTATTAATATCACTTCTGTAATTGCTCATTCTTAATTGAGTCCATGAATTATTAGTATCACTTCTGTAATTGCTCATCCTTAATTGAGTCCACGATTATCCTTTTCGTTGCTTATTCTTAATTGTAATTGTTGTGCCTCTTTCGTGGGTGCTTAATCCTAAATGAAGTTAGTTATCCTTTATCATAGTTGCCTTATCCTTAGTTGGAATTATCGACTCGTGATATCTCCCTTGTTTTTGAATTGTACTTATGTGGAGGTCATTGCTAAACAATATCTCTTCCCTATTGAGCTATTGCTAGGTGGTATTGTTAATTTCTGTTGTGTCTTTCCTTGTGAGTCCGTTTTTTCTGTTTCCTTGAATTTTGGAATTTCTGAGGTGATTTATTTGCCGTACTCTTATGTTATTGTCATTGTTGTTGTTGTACTTGTTATTTTGATGCACGATGTTTCTGTTGTGCAGTTGTTATTGTGAGGCACGAGGTTTCTGCCGTACGATTGTTATTGTGATGCACGAGGTTTATGCTGTGCGGGTGTTATTGTGTTGCACGAGGTTTTTGCCGTGCTATTGTTACTATTGATATTTACACATACGGCATGACAAGGCATGCTATATATGTGAGTTGCACATGTGGAGAGACAAGGTGGGAACATTATTATGCACGTGTGGCGAGACAAGGAAGGCATTTACTTTATTATTGCGCACGTGGCGAGATAAGGTGGGCTATGTCGGGGATTAATTATGATGACTTGTGATGGCCTGGAGGAATTGTTATTGTTGTTATTTGTGTAGTGGTGTGCCTACTATGTGTGAGTTATACCGTGTTCATTTCGTGGTGATCGTTTCTTATGTGTCATTCATTGTCGCTACTCTTACTGGTTGACTGGAACTGTGATAGAAAACTGGCACAAGCATACACGTAGTTAATCACCCCTAACGATTCAAGAAAATGGATCCTGATGTTATTGATCATTTCTATACACGCTCATCTATTTTCCTCTACGTGAGAAGGGTTCTATTGGCACGTGCCTCGTCTGTATAGTTATTAGCTGTAATGAGGGCACAAGATGCCGAGTGTTTAGGGTTCACAAATTAGGACCCGTGAATTATGAATATTTTGAGGTTCAGTACCTCGTGGAGAGTATTGGATAAAACTTGATGTGAAAGTGGTTATTCTCATCTAGTTGCTACCAGTCATTCCTTTAATTGTTTTCACCGTATTAAACTATGTTCAACTTATTCTACTGTGTTATACTTGTTGTATTCCGGTGCTAATTGTTGTTTCTATTTCTTATTGCAAGTACCATATTATCGTTTCATGCATAGCTTTATAGAGATATCATATTATGTTAGTTCTACACTTTTACTCGCTCAGGTTATTTAGTCTAGTAGCTGTCTTCACTATTCCTCGTCACTACTCCACTGAGATTAGTCTTGATATTTGCTGGGTACCGCTGTGGTGTACTCATGCTACACTTCTACACATTTTTGTGCAGATCCAGGTTTGTCGGAGTCAGTTGATCGCTTGTTAGCTGTGCAGATTTTGCTATGGAGACTCAAGGTAAACCTGCTACAGCGTTCACAGGCTTTGCCGTCACCTTCTGGTGTTGTGTTTATACTATTTGTCCTTATTTCAAATCAATAATATTTGTTTACATCCTAATAACTCAGTAGAACTTATGACTTGTATTACCAGTTTTGGGATTTGTAAATTTGTAAAGAATTTTCTATCTTGAAATTGTCAGATGTTAGTTAAATATTGTTGCTAATTCAGTTAATGTTAGGGTGACTTAGTCCCTAAGACTAGGTTCCATCACGACACCCAACGGAGGGAAATTTGGGTCATGACAATAGACTGGTACGCTCGAATAGAGTAGGGCACCGAGTGCCGGCTATGCCTCTCCAGGTTTGGATCGTGACAAAAATCATAGTCCAACCCCTCCCGCCCAAATCCCACATTTAATTCTTACAAATTAAGTGTAATAATCTATGAGTAAGCAATATCTAATACCAAAATCAAGTAAGGGTTACTTAACCCTTCAATTATAATGAAAAGTCCTCCAAACATTACCCCTAGCCGAGCTCCACAACTCCGAAAGTGAGAAAATAACTAAACCCTTAGAAATATAAAACCTGCCAGTGATTCCGCATCTGCGGACACTAGACCACATCTTTGGTAAAAGGATCGCACCTGCGATCGTCCCTTGGCTCCTCCCTTGACTCATGACATCCCTCTTCTGCGGTCACTCAGCCGCATTTCTGGTCGTGCTTCTGCGCCTCCACCATCCCAGATGCACCATATCTATCGTATCTATGGACCCAACGCCTAGCCTCCTCCTTTGCATCTGTGTTAAAATTTTTGCAGATGGGTCATCGCATCTGCGCGCCCCTAACCGCAGGTGTGTTTGCACCAGACCTGAAATCTTCATCCAAGTTCAACTTAATCAAAATGATCTGAGACTCATCTAAAACATACCCGGTGCCCCCGGGACCATTTCCAATCACTCCAACCAATCCTAAAATATATCACGAACCTAGTCGAGGCCTCAAATCACCCAAAACGTCGTCAAAACTATGAATAACATCTCAATTCAAGACTAATGAACTAACGATCTTTCTACTTCTAAAACTTATTCCGGACCATATCGAATCAACTCAGAATGTCATCAAATTTAAATCTGAACGTGATCTCAACAAAGTCAACTCCCGGTCAAACCTATCAACCTTCCAAACTTTTAACGTTTCAACTTTTGCCATTTAGAGCCAAAACAACCTGGGAACCTCCAAATCCAAATTCGGACATACGCCTAAGTCAAAAACCACCATATGAATCTATTGAAACTGTCAAAACACCATTCTAGAGTCGTCTACACAAAAGTCAACCTCTAGTTAACTCTTACAACTTAAGCCCCTAAACAAGGGACTAAGTGTCTCAAATCAATCCAAAACTTTCCCGAAACCAAACTAACCACCCCAGCAATTAAAGTAACCACAATTATACATGTGATAAGCATAAAATAGGGGTAATAGGGCTATAATACTCAAAATGGCTGGCCTGGTCATCACAATTAGTTTTCCTGAGTCTACACTCATTAACAAGATACCAGAACCCATTTTATTCCATAAATAAACAACTAAAAGAACTACCAACATATCCATTTCTTAATAATATATGACACATCAAGACAAAAATCAAGCATCCATAGCCCTTTCCATCCCAAGAAAATCCTTTATGTGATATCCAACCATATAGGCGTAGTCTTCAGTCACATAATACTCATCACATAGCTATCTCGCCACTCAGTGAGCCATAAATCCCCACCACTAAGGAAACCTCTGAACGTAAGATTACAAATTCACATACTTATACAACTGCATATGTCGAGCCCAAGTTGTGGTTTAAACCTGGTCTCAAGTCCTCTAGACTAGCCTACTTTCAAAACAGAAGACACATCTCGCACCTCATCCACGACATCACAAGTCGTTGGTGCACACCTAATACTGAATGCTCGACATCACATACGAGTGAATGGAAAGAAATCGAAGATATAAGCCTCAAGCATAATCAGTGTCGCATGACAAGGAAAAAAAGATGATGAAGTTTCCAAGATTCCCTATAGCTTCTCAAAGATAAGTATGGACGTCGTCATACCGATCCGCAAGACGCTCTGTGACATTTGCTCATAACTCATAGAACCTATGAACCTAGAGATCTAATACCAACTTGTCATGACCCAAAAACCCACCTAATCATAATGCTCCTAACCCCAACATGCTAGGTAAGTCAAACAATGAATAATACAACCCAAATGAAATAGCATCCATAATAAATGAATAAAATAGTTAATTTCTATACAACATCCCAAGGATTGTTAATACAAGTCATGAGCCACTAAGATTCTTAATTTACAAAGCTGGTACGAAGAATAAATACGGCATCTATTTGAGTATACATTAACAGAGTACACATCCTAAACTACCAAGAATAAGAGGAAGCTTATATCTGGCACGCAGGTACATCCAATGCCTGCCTTCGTCATCCACTGCAGCCTATCTCCAAGATCTTCATAGAAAGTGAATAAGTGTAGTATGAGTACAACGGACCCCATGTACTTAGTACGTATCCTGACTAACCTCGGTGAAGTAATGAAGAGGTTTCACAATCAAGGATACTCAGTTTACATAACCCGTACATCCCAATAACATATACATGTACCCAACAACAGTATTGAATTTAAGCATGAAATACAAGTACAACCAATCAGTGCATATGGAGAAGATGTGCGCAAGTCTCTTAACGTTTAGTATAATAAGAAGATATGCATTTGATATCAGATAACATGTCAACAATTGCATATAGTTAATATATGCATAGTTACTATACCATTGTAGCAGCTCAGCATAAAGAGAATATATATATATATATATATATATATATATATATATATATATATATATATATATATATATATATATATATATATATATATATATATATATATATAACATCATCAAAGTTTTCATATAGAGAAGATATACATGAAATATCAAATAATCCATGAACAATTAAATATACAGATGATATACATAAAATATCAAGTGATCTGTCAATAATTGCACATAGAGAAGATATGCATGATTAAACAAGTCAAGTTACACAAATCCATATATAGAGAATATATGTACCATGAATCATCACATCAAGTAAAACACTATATAAAGAAGATATGCATAAAAGGCATGCATACATGTCGAATCTAGCATATAGAGTAGATATACAATAAAATAATGTATATATCCAAGGAGTATGAAAATAGAGAAGAGATACAAAGTCCAACCAATGACCAATTTTCCATAAACCGCGTCAACTAGAAACTCGTCGATTTCTCGCAACCTGCATGTACACCATCAAGAGACAAACATGAGAGGGTGAACCTAGGGGATGGATCCTTATACACGCACTACACAGACAACTCATGTTCAACAATCGCACGGACAACTCACGTGCCATAATCATAACAATCGCACGGACAAGTCACATGCCATGATAATGCAACTCGCAGGGAGCACTCACATGCCATTAATCAATTCCATCGCATAGAAATCATATATAAGAGCATATGTATACAAATAATGAATATCAAATCACATGGACTAAGAAAAATAGCATGCTAAGGTGTATGCATGTGCAAAATGTATACCTACATATCATATCAGACGGATATGCTATACAATAGAAAATATCATACTCAAATAGGGAAGAAACACCTACATATGATCTCTAGCATGATTCATAGAGTTCACATAGTCATACAGACATATAAAGCATGATAGCAAGCAGCACAATATCCAAATCAAGAAATAGTACAACCTAAAGACTACTCCGGTCATGAATCATACTTAGCACCCGTATATATTCTGGCCTCCTCGCATATATGTTTCTTCTCACATATTTCAATTAGGCAAACAAATCCATATCCTAAGGGTTATTCCTTATAAAATTAGGCAAGATACTTCCCTCATCCGGGCTAGCCTTCAACCGTAAATCACATAGAAATCTTGCTCTAGCCCTCTAATCACAGAATTCCAAGCTAATCATCAACCAAGAAAGTCAAATAATGCTATAGGAAGTGATACCAATCCATAAAGCTTCGATCTTTGAAGAATTTCTAAAAGTCAACAAAAGTCAACTTGGGCTCGTGTGCCTGAAATCTGAAACCAATACCAAATCTCAATGACCCACATCCTGACGAGTCCAAATATATGATTAGATTCCAATATCAAGTCCAAATTGGTACCCAAATTCCAAAAGTATACTCTCTTAAAGTGTTGGCAAAAATACCAAACTTTCCTTCAAAATTCATGTTCTTATGGTATAAATCCATGGGATAATAAGATATATAATAAGTCCAAGTAGAAATTACTTACCATCAATATGGAAGTGAATTTCACCTCCAATATCGCCTCTTTCCGTGCTCAAAAACTAAAAATAATGAGAAAAGAACAAACCCTCTAAATATAACATGTTTCCAGGGCCTCCTTGCATTTGCGACCATAAAGCTCGCTTCTATGCCACAAGCTTCGCATAGGGGAACACTTCCCAGCTGACCATATAAATGCTATTTGGAAATTTCTAAGAAGATGGGCCTTTATCATGCATAGTCCTTGATGATTATGTATAAGTATTTGAATTAAGGTTATTTGATACATGAATTTAGTGCACTTATACATGCTTTGATCTGGTTATTTGAAATCATGTTTATTACCATATTTCTGAATTGTGCACCTTATTGTTGACATCTTATGGTAGGATGGAATCACATGTTTTAGTCATAGTGTGCACTTCTGTTACTGTATTTTACTTGTGTTCGAGCTTAAATGTTAGTGTATTATGCTTATTATGTGTTTCATGCCTTTTAGGACGTTATTTAGAGTTAAAGAGATATTCGGGAGCTAAATTGAAAAAGTTGGAGCTTTGAAGTCAGAGTAAAAGCAAAGGGATCAAACCGGGATCGCGTTCAGGGATCAAGAGCTAAGTCTGGATATCAAAAATTGACAAAATGAAAACACTCAGTAAAAATTGCACTGTCGCGCTGCATAGAGCTATGCAACAGTATAAAATTATTGTTGTCTGTCAGATTCTACTCTCTGAACTTCCCCACAAGCGCCTCACGTGGTACGGCGTGAGGCGTGACGCGCCGTGTAATTTTCTCAGAGTATTTTTCCTATTGATGACGTCCACAACACACCTCGATAAGAGATATGATACGGTCATATGCAATATAAATTATCCAACTATGAGTCGGGGTCGAATCCACAGAGAGTTATAAGGGGTGTTAGGAGTATATACTTGAAGAAATCGAATGGTTTAACTAAATTTGCACTTCCACAATGAGTTTTGATTTCTACTTCTACTATTACTCTAACAATTGTAAGCTAAGTAAAAGAAACTACAAATGAACGATTATTTTTGGTGTTTTTCCAATTAGTTTAAAAGCCTAGGATGTGACCATAACCTAGGAGTTCGCCTAATGAGTTAAATGCATTAATACTTGTTTTGTTGATTGGGGTGTATTATAGGTCTCAACTCTACATTACCCACTCAATACCTCTCGGTCAGAGAGTGATTTTGCCCAATTTAGCTTTCTCAAGTCCAAACGGGTATCAAACAAAATAGTTGATATAAGCTCAAGTCGGGTTCTTACTATCTCTATTTTGAACCCTCAAACTCTCAATTAGCTCAATTCCTTGTTATCGAAGTTATCCTTGACTAGGTACCTCTTTCTCAAGTAGAGACTAAGTCAAAAAGGCATGAATCAATATTTTCAACCATTAATTCTAAAATTGAAGCATGAACTAAGCTAAATAATCAACACCTAATCTGTAACGACCCGGTCGGTCGTTACGTAGAATCTGCATTTATATTTACTGTTATTGCCTCGTCATAGCTTGGTTAAACTGCTCTTGATGTGTTAGAGTTGGTAGGCTCGGGATCGGAATTATTATAATGAGAATTTAGTCACTTAGTCTTTAAAAATAGCCTTAGAGTTTGAAAAGTCAACTGAGAGTTGACTTATTGGTAAACGACCTCGGAAAGCGGATTTTATGGCTCGGATAGCTTCGTTAGGTGATTTGGGACTTAGAAGTGTGTTCGGAATATTTTTATGAAGACCGGTGTAGAATTAGGCTTGAATTGGTGAAAGTTAGTTTATGGTGATTTCCGGTCGGCAGTGGAAAATAGGCTATCGGGGTCGGAATGGAATTCCAGAAGTTAGAATAGGTTCGTAATGTCATTTTGGATATGTCTGCAAAATTTCAGGTCAATCGGAGTTGTTTTTGATAGTTCGACATTGTTGGTGGATTTTAGAAATTTCAAAGTTCTTAGGCTTGAATTTGATGTGATTTTGGTGTTTGATGTTATTTTTAGTGTTTCGGGAGTGCAACTAAGTTTGAATAATCATATATGATATGTGGGTATATTTGGTTGGGGTCGCGAGGGGCTCGGGATTAATTTCGGATGGTAAACGGGAAGTTCGGAGTTGGAAATTTGCAGCAAACAGCTGCTGGTGTGAATTCACTGTTGTTTCCGCACCCGCGGATGTTTGATCGCCAGTGCGGGCCCGCAGGAGTGGAATGTGTGTAGCAGGTGCGGAGTTAGGCCGTTTAATGAAAAGTCACAGGTGCGGTTGATTTGACCGCAGGTGCGGTCCCGCAGGTGCGAGACATGGGCCGCAGGTGCGGAACCCCTGGGGAGAAAGTATAAATTAAAACCCTCCGCGATCGTTACACCTTTTAACACCATTTTTGAACGGGAAAAGAGCTTGGAGGCAATTTTTGAAGAGGAAAAATCAGTGTTCTTCGTTGAGGTAAGTATTTTGGACCTTAAAACTCGATTATAGGTGATTAAGGAACATAATCTCAATGTTTAATTCATGAAAAATCAGTAGAAAAAGGTGGAGTTGGGGTTTAGATTATGAGAGCTTTAGGGGTCGATTTGAGGGGTCAAACGAACTCTGATTTTAGCATTCTTTATATGTACGGACTCGTGAGATGATGAAGTACATTTTGGTATAAAATTTGTCGAGTTCCGATATGCGGGTCCGGGGATCAGGTTTTGGCTAATTTCGGATTTTGAGCTAAATTTGGTACTTTTCAATTGGAATTCATTCCTTAAGCATAATTTGATGATAAAAATCTGAACTTGGTAGATTTGGAGCACCCAGAGGCCAAATTTGGAGGCAAAGGCACAAAGGAATATTATTTTAGCCGGTTTTGAGGTAAGTAACGTTTCCAAACTTGGTTATGAGGGTTCGAAACCCCGAGCTAAATGATTTATGACTATAATTGAGGTGACGCACATGCCAAGTGACGGGCGTGTGGGCATGCACCGAGTATTTGTGCTCTGGATTATCTCATGGCACCGCTTAGTGATGATTTCCTGATGATATCTGTGCTTCTGTTAATGTGGTAATTGTGAACATATTAGAAATCATGTTAAGTATAAATGCTAGGCTTCACGCCGAAAATGCTGAGACTCGAGTGGTCGTATATTACTGTTTCATTTTGTGATTAATTGATTCCATATACTCAGTCCTGTTATAGCATACCACTTCATATCTCAGTCTCAGTATTGTTAATTATATGCATACTTATCATTGTGTCGGGCTGGTGGAGGCATCTGTGATCCATGTGAGTGAGACTGAAGAGTAATGACTGAGTGAGGCCAAGAGCCTGTTATTGAGATAGTTATGAGATCGGACTGCACACCGCAACGATATTAAATCATGCCTTCATTGGCTTAATATGGCGCTTGGGCCACTAGGACCCCTCCGGAGTCTTTACACCCCTAGTGAGCGCATTGATGATGAGGGATGGATCTTCCCTGGACATGGATCTTGTCCGAAGCTTATGTTATGTGAAGGATGGATTTTCCCTTGGCATGGATCGTGTCCGAAATGGATGTTATGTGAGGGATGGATCGTCCCTAGACATGGATCTTGTCCGAGTGTTGTATTCCAGAGATGGACTTTCTCCGTGGGGCTGGATTGGCCTTTTTTCCTCAGTACGGAATGACTACGGCCACAGATGTTTATGCATATTCCAGGATGGAACTTCCCTGGGCCTAAGAGCCGTATATAGTACTGAGTGGACTTCTGTGGGAGAGTTGTGAGCACTATGTGCATTTTCACACTGTGACATATTGGCATGTAAAACATATGGAGGTATATCTAGCATATTCTGTTTTTATTTTCTGATAAAATGTGAAAATGCCTAAATTTTGTACGGTGATGATTTAATTATTGAGGTTTAAGCCGTCACTGCCTCTCAGCCCATAGTTTGGGTTCGTTACTTCTGAGTTGGTGTACTCACGTTACCCCCTGCACCTTGTGTGCAGATCCAGGTACACCGAGACCCGGTAATGGATATTGAGCAGCTGTCAGAGTTTTCATTGGAGTTGTCGAGGTAGCATCTGGAGATCACGACCTCGTCTTCTCTTTCTTATTCTACCTGTTGTTCTTTATTTTGAGACAATGTTGTCCATTCTCCTTTTCTTTGCTTTATGTTATAGTAGCTCATGATTGAGTGACACCGGATCCGAGGTTGGAGGTTTTAAATTTTTGTTTCAAATATTGTTTTTAAACTTCAAACTCTTAGTATTATCAATAAATTCATTTAAAATCGCATTTTTACTGGAAATTGAATTTAGCTTAGTTAAAGAGGGGTAGCTTTCCTGGTTCCAAGACAGGCGCCCTCACGACTCCGAAATTGAGTCGTGACAATATGGTATCAGAGCGCTAGGTTAAATAGGTCTCACCAGTCATGAGCAGGTTTAGTAGAGTCTTGCGGATTGGTATGGAGACGTCTGTACTTATCTTCGAGAGGCTGCAGAATCTTTAGGAAAAATCTCACATTCCTAAACTCTTGTCGTGCGAATCCATTGATTCAACCTAAAGCATAATTCTTTGAACTCCTTTCATGTATTCAAACGCGCACGTGAGCGCTCAGTATCAACCGTGCACCGATGGCTTATGACTTCCATGAATGGGATGTGATTTTAGCATGTTTGGGGCCATTCTGGAGGACTTGAGGCTGGATTTTTGTTTGTGGCTTGAGTGACGAGATTTCGTTTGTGTGAGCACATGTATTGGGGACTTATATGTCCGTTGGTGTCCTTATTGACGAGACTTGGTGACTAGATGACTATGTGGTGAGCGTGATTTGAGAGTGAGATGTGTTTATATTGCTTGATTGTGACAAAAAAGGAGTGGCTGGATATGTAGGGAGATCGTTGAGTGTTTGATTTCTGTCTGGAGTTGGCATATGGCCTCGAGTCGTGAGTGAATAGGAAGACCTCTTATGTTGTTTTGTAGCAAGTTCTCTTTTACCAGTAATTGATATATGTTGCAATTTGAGTTCAGATCACTTGTGGGAGTTGGCACGACTATTGCAATGGTGAATGCGAGGTAGGAGATGATTTGGGATGTTTAATGGTTTGAGTTTTGTATGAGCTTATGAAGGATTTAGTTGAATCCCACTACAGAATTGTGGCAGTGATAGCGTATGGGCATTGTGAGTTACTGTTTGTTTTGATCTATGGTTTTGAGCCAAGTGGGGCAGTCTACTAATGATTAGTTGGTTGCCCGATGATGTGATGTATTGGTTTCAGTTTGTGGTATACTGGTGGATCAGTTATGACCTGCAGAGGTGGAGTTGAGAATGACTCGAGTAATAGAAAAAAAAAGAAAAAAAAATTAAAAAAAGTCTGGATACAAGTTGTATTATACTCTATGGGGATATGAGTCTTATTTCATGATTGAGTCTTTATTTGTAAAGGAAGTAGTATGCGTAAAGTAGGAGTTTGCTTGGTTGCCTAGGGGTGTGGGTTACTCCCTTGGGTGTTGGGGTGGTAAGGGATACGGTTAGTTCTTTGGGTGCTTATGAGGTAATGAGTTTTCTACATATGTTTACTAGCAACGCTCTTGAGTGTTGGTGACCTGCGTAGCGTGGTTGAGTTAGAAGGATCCAGTTCTGACGGTTGGGTGTTGTACAAGTGGGGTTCGAATAGTTCCTGATATTTTCTACCACGGTTGGAGATGTGTATTTTCTATTGGCGTGGGGAGCATGAGAGGTATAGTGATTTTTTTCTAGATGGGATCACATGTAAGTTCTTGACTAGTTAGGTACGTAGTTGCTTGTGGCTCAGAAGGGGTTATGAAGTTTCCATATTTATCATAGGATGGCATGGTGTATGCGGTGCGTTGTGTAGAGTCGAGATTTGCATGTGTGAGTTCACAGTTCAGTTCGGGAAGGAAGGTCAAAATTCTTAGGCAGCATTGGCAGTTTCAGATGACTAAGTAAATGATATCTATTGGTGGCTTAAAGTATTTCATGTGGAACAACATTTCGATGGGATCACTCATTGTAGCGGAGTTATTTGGAGGTATAATACTCGGTGTCAGATTCGTGTTTTTTGGTTTTACGATGAGCATGGTGTTGTGATGGTAAGTGTTAATGGCGAAATAGTCCTCTCGTGTGAATCTTTTCTATGATTTGAGTTCGTGGGATATTACTATTGAGTGCACAAGTTATGGCTTTGGATGTATTGATGCGTCATGTTATCAAAGTGGTCATGTTGGGTGAGAAGAGGTCATTGGACCTAGAATGAATATTGTCAAAATTGTCTACAACATAGTTGGAAGGATAAATATCGAGAGTCGGCTTAGAAATTTGCTATAATTCCTGTTTGGGAAGGGGGAGCTTCATGTCTGACTGATCGGATGAATGGTTGTTAGTTTCTACGCGTTTCTGTCATCATCGGCAGTATATGAAAGTGTTAGAGCGAGGCATTTCTTGATAAGAGGTTATGTACCGGTATTGAGTTGTTATAAGCAACTATTGTGATTAGGAGTTATCGCCACGAGTACTTGAGTCATGTAGTGTATCATGGTATTTCATCTTGGGTTACATATATGACTTGTTAGAGTATGCCCGGACTTATTCAGTTTATAGTTGTGGGATTTTGATCTTGTAAATTGATTCAGAAGTGAAAGTGTAGTTCTAAGGTTTATGGGTCAAGATTGGATTTTGAAATTTCAATTGTGTTGTGCTATTAGACCTATATGGGGTAGAGTGACGTGGGATCACCTCCGAATATGTGCATGGTAGGTTACACATCAATTTTGGTGGTGTTTGGAACAACTCTTGGCACGTTCGAGGACGACCGTTTGTTTAAGAGGGGGAGAATGTAATGACCCAGTCGGTCGTTACGTAGAATCTGCATTTATATTTACTGTTATTTCCTCGTCATAGCTTGGTTAAACTGTTCTTGATGTGTTAGAGTTGGTAGGCTCGGAATCAGAATAATTATAATGAGAATTTAGTCACTTAGTCTTTAAAATAGCCTTAGAGTTGGAAAAGTCAACTGAGAGTTGACTTATTGGTAAACGACCTCAGAAGGCGGATTTTATGGCTCGGATAGCTTTGTTAGGTGATTTGGGACTTAGAAGTGTGTTCGGAATATTTTTTTGAGGACCGGTGTAGAATTAGGCTTGAATTGGCTAAAGTTAGTTTATGGTGATTTCCGGTCGGCAGTGGAAAATAGGCTATCAGGGTCGGAATGGAATTCCGGTAGTTAGAACAGGTTCTTAATGTCATTTTGGATATGTCTGCAAAATTTCAGGTCAATCGAAGTTGTTTTGGATAGTTCGGCATCGTTGGTGGATAAATTTCAAAGTTCATAGGCTTGAATTTGATGTGATTTTGGTGTTTTGATGTTATTTTTAGTGTTTCGGTAGTGCAACTAAGTTTGAAAGATCATATATGATATGTGGGTATATTTGGTTGGAGTCCCGAGGGGCTCGGGATTGATTTCGGATGGTTAACGGGAAGTTCGGAGTTGGAAATTTGCAGCAAACAACTACTGGTGTGAATTCACTGTTGTTTCCGCACCTGCGGATGTTTGATCGCAGGTGCGGGCCCGTAGGAGCGGAATGTGTGTCGCAGGTGTGGAGTTAGGACATTTAATGAAAAGTCGCAGGTGCGGTTGATTTGACCGCAGGTGCGATCCCGTAGGTGCGAGACATGGGCCGCAGGTGCGGAACCCCTGGGCAGAAAGTATAAATTAAAACCCTCCGCGACCATTAGACCTTTTAACACCATTTTTGAACGGGAAAAGAGCTTGGAGGCAATTTTTGAAGAGGGAAAATCAGTGTTCTTCGTTGAGGTAAGTATTTTGGACCTTAAAACTCGATTATAGGTGATTAAGAAACATAATCTCAGTGTTTAATTCATGAAAAATCAGTAGAAAAAGGTGGAGTTAGGGCTTTAGATTATGAGACCTTTAGGGGTCGATTTAAGAGGTCAAACGAACTCCGATTTTATCATTCTTTATATGTACGGAATCTTGAGATGATGAAGAACATTTTGGTATAAAAATTTTTGAGTTCCGAGATGCGGGCCCGGGGTCGGGTTTTGGCTATTTTCGGGTTTTGAGCTAAATTTGGTACTTTTAAATTGGAATTCATTCCTTAAGCATAATTTGATGATAAAAATCTGAACTTGTTAGATTTGGAGCAACCATAGGCCGAATTTAGAGGCAAAGGCACTGCGGAATAATATTTTAGCCGATTTTGAGGTAAGTAAAGTTTCCGAACTTGGTTCTGAGGGTTCGAAACCCCGAGCTAAATGATTTATGACTATAATTGAGGTGACGCACATGCCAACTGATGGGCGTGCGGGTGTGCACTGAGTATTTGTGGCCTGGATTATCCCATGGCACCACTTAGTGATGATTATCTGATGATATTTCTGCTTCTGTTAATGTGGTAATTGTGAACATGTTAGAAATCATGTTAGGTATAAATGCTAGGCTTGACGCCGAAAATGCTGTGACCCGAGTGGTCGTATATTACTGTCTCATTTTGTCATTAATTGATTCCATATACTCAGTCCTGTTATAGCATACCACTTCATATCTCAGTCTCAGTATTGTTAATTATATGCATACTTATCATTGTGTCGGGCTGATGGAGGCATCTGTGATCCATGTGAGTGACACTGAAGAGTAATGACTGAGTGAGGTCGAGAGCCTGCTATTGAGACAGTTATGAGATCGGACTGCACACTGCAACGATATTAAATCATGCCTTCGTTGGCTTGATATGACGCTTGGGCCACTAGGGCCCCTCCGGATTCTTTACACCCCTAGTGAGCGCATTGATGATGAGGGATGAATCTTCCCTGGACATGGATCTTGTCCGAAGCTGATGTTATGGTAGGGATGGATTTTCCCTGGGCATGGATCGTGTCCGAAGTAGATGTTATGTGAGGGATGGATCGTCCCTAGATATGGATCTTGTCCGAAGCTGATGTTATGGTAGGGATGGATTTTCCCTGGGCATGGATCGTGTCCGAAGTAGATGTTATGTGAGGGATGGATCGTCCCTAGATATGGATCTTGTCCGAGTGTTGTATTCCAGAGTTGGACTTTCTCCATGGGGCTGGATTGGCCTTTTTTTCCTCAGTACGGAGTGACTACGGTCACCGGTGTTTATGCATATTCCGAGATGGAACTTCCTTGGGCCTGAGAGCCATATATAGTACTGAGTGGACTTCTATGGGAGAGTTGTGAGCACTATGTGCATTTTCATACTGTGACATATTGGCATGTAGAACATATGGAGGTATATCTAGCATATTCTGTTGTTATTTTCTGATAAATTGTGAACATGCCTAAATTTTGTACGCTGATGATTTAATTATTGAGGTTTAGTCCGTCACTACCTCTCAGCCCATAGTTTGGGTTCGCTACTTCTGATTTGGTGTACTCAAGTTACCCCTGCACCTTGTGTGTAGATCCAGGTACACCGGGACCCGGTAGTGGATATTGAGCAGCTTTCAGAGTTTTCATTGGAGTTGTCGAGGTAGCAGCTGGCGATCGCGACCTCGTCTTCTCTTTCTTATTCTACCTGTTATTCTTTATTTCGAGACAATGTTGTCCATTTTCCTTTTATTTGCTTTATGTTATAGTAGCTCATGACTGAGTGACACCGGATCCGGGGTTGGAGGTTTTAAGTTTTTGTTTCAAATATTGTTTTTAAACTTCAGACTCTTATTATTATCAATAAATTCTTTTAAAAATCGCATTTTTACTGGAAATTAATTTTAGCTTAGTTAAAGAGGGGCGACTTTCCTGGTTCCACGACATGCGCCATCACGACTCCGAAATCGGGTCGTGACATAATCATAAACAAGCATGAAATTAAATACCTATAAGGTTTACACACTAGGGTTGGGTCACAACCCTAGTAAGAACCTAGATACTCATAATGGAAATTGAAGAAAATAAAGAAAAATAGCTAATTAAACTCATAATCAAAGATTAAAATGATAAAATATAATGTTTAAACACTAAAATAATCACAAACTTCCTAAAATGGCAAAAGGTAATGGCTACAACAACTTTTTACTTCAAAACTTGACCTAAAATAATGAAACTCTCCTATTTATAGTGGGCCAAAATTCACTGACAAAAATTCCCCTCGGGAGGTTTTGCGGGTTCACAATTCCATGTGCAGTATGCAGATTTCTTCAGTTGGCAGGAGATGGGATTCTGCAGCCGCACATTTCTGTATTGTGGCTGTGAAGCAACTTCTGCGGCCGCACAATTCTTGTGCGGTCCGCACTTCAGCAAGGTTTCAGGACTTTTTCTTTTTCTCACTCTTCTAACTTAGAATCATTTGCCAGTGCAAGCCCTGTTTTGCGGCCGCACATTAATCAAAATCCTGTTGGGTTCTTTCGCTTGGTTTGCGGTCGCAGATGGAATTCTGCGGTCCGTGATTCCAACAGTCCAGCAATTTGCACAATTTCATTAGTTTCGAGAACATAAATCAATACTCTGACTAAAACAAAAGCAAAAAGGTTCTAATAAATAGTAAAAATCCCCACTTATCAACTCCCTCAAACTTAAGTCTTTACTTGTCCTCAACCAAATAAATTATTTCCCACCTCCTAAAGTTAAGGATCGTTTCAGCGAGTCCAAGGTGAGCCATTTACACATCAACTGGGACCAAAAATTACTCACACTACTCATGTGTTATCAACAAGGCGATAAGTCAAATATTCAGGCATATATAGTTCTAATCTGACATTTGAGCTTCAAGAATCGACTTTACTCATCAAGAACTCTTGTTCTATCGTGTAGGCCATGGTGGACTCCAAAATCTTCCTCCTCTACTTTCCATTTGCCTATCTCTCTTACAAAATTTGCACTCAATCCGAATATTCATGAGAGGCTCACTCATCTCTCACAATAGAATGTCACAAGTACGGCTTCAACCATAGGCTCCCCTCATGTAGATCGCCACTAATGTAAGCTCACTCAGTTTGAAATCAAGTAGGACTTATTTTGGGATGTAATGAAGGCTTTTGGTTTAGGATAGGATACCTTATGGGTAAGTGGGCACCTTTCATTAAGCACTCCATATTTCATTTCTCAGTTATTAATTGCCCATTCTTAGGAGCACCTTCTTTTCATTGGGGACTAGAGAGACTTAACATCACTCTTTCTTGTTCATTTCATTCTTTTTCCCCCTTTTGATTTTTCAATGTTCGGGATCATTACCTCTTTTTGAATCCATCAACCCTTCCAGTTATTCACATTTTGCATTTTTCTTTGTTATTTTCTTTTTTTGCCTTATCTTTCATAGAGATCATTTCTTCTGTTTTTGTGCCTTGATACCTTTTTCAAATTACTCGTATCTCCCCAACACTTATGTTTTAAACCATTTGTTTCACAATAGTGTTAAGGAAAGTTCGGGTGCCAAGAGAGGGTCACGACAAAACGAGTAAAGGTTTATACATGGTTATCAAATGAGAAAGACTTGAGGCTCAATGGGGTTTACAAGGGATAACGACATTGGTTGGCAATAGAAAGATCAAACGGTCCAATGAAAGCCTACAATCACTTCTCAAACCTAGCAAAACTTAGGATTTCACCTTGAAACACATTCGGGCAAGTTCTAGACCCTTCACATAGACACTTGGACTAGAAACAATTCATCTCACCCCTCACACAACTAGATTGTAAAAGAAAATAGATTTGAGGACCCTTAACAACCACATTCAAGTTTAAATATCACTATGGTCCAATTAAACCACTCGATGATTGCTAAAGTCAACTCAAGAGTCACAAATTTACTAACTAGAGCTATTTCTTTCAAAAGCCTTGTCTCTAACCATAAACACGTAGCTAAGTGTAAAGGTACCAATTGAAGCATGGTTGAATCTTTGAGCATGAATTAATTAGGTATTTTCATTCATTACTACTACTATTATTACCTAAACACAAAAACTGACTCATTCCCTTAAGAAGTTTGTCACGCCATCCATCGTTGGGTCGAGTCACCCAGTTCACACAACAACTAACTTTGGAAAGAACCGTAGTGTTAAGAAAACCAAAGGCTTATTATCTACTAAAGCATAAAAAGAAGTTACTTAACAAAACAAAAACTAATATGGAAAATATAAATAAGCTAATAAGCAAAAACAAACATAAGGAAGCTAATGAGCAAAACTACTAAAGATAGAATGAATATACAAAGTAAGAGAGAGAGAAGGTAGATAAATAAAAATAAGAAAAAGAAAAAGTATCATCAAATTACTACAGGCCAAATGTATCAAAGTGTACCAAATATGTCAAATAAACTCCCCCAGAATAAAAGTAAGCATTGTCCCCAATGCTTAGAAAAATAAGAGTAAAGGATGAGAGGGTTAAGAAAACTTTCTATGGCTCCTTGGATATCTATGTGTCCCTAGCAATGTCATCGCCCTCTGGATCAACTAACTGGATCTCATCATCTCGACTCTAGGTGTGGCTGGGTTGGTGAACATCTCACACACTGCCTCAACACCGTCAGTAGCAAGGTCTAGCTCTTCAGACTGGCCAGTTGGTGCTACCGGTGCAAATGGGGCTGAAGGATCTAGGGCAGACTGGTTCGGGTCAAGTAGCATGTCAAAAGGAAGGTCTCTGGCTGTAGCAATTCTATTCACCTCTCTCCTGAGCTTATCCACTGACTTCTTGCTGGCCTGGGACTTCCTCATCTTATTTACTTCCTTTCCCAACTCTTAATCACCGACCCGTGTTGTACCAAGGTGCTCATGATTGTCTTCTGGTTCTCCAAAATATTCTTTAGTGTATCATCAATGGTATAAGGAGCCTGAGGTTCCTGAGAAGTGGATTGCGCTAAAACAGTACTGGACAAGTCAGACAACTTTGCAGTAGCTGTCTGCATCCAGTTGTTGAGAATCACCAATGTCTGGGAGACTCGCATCACAGATAGTGGGGCAGTGGGTATGGGCACTTGCCTCAGAGCTGTGGTGGGAGATGTAGTAGGGGCTGTGAATGATGGCAGAGGCATAGCTGTGGTACTGGAGGAAGGCTCAGCCAAAGTGGATGGAACATCAAGTGTCTCAGAAGCTACTACTGCTGGCTCATCAGACTGACATGTGGTGGTAGGAGGGAGAAGTTTCTTCTTAGGGTTGCTTGCATCCATCAGTGAGTACCAATCAAAAAGCTTCTTCGGCTTCACTTTTGTGTCAATATCCCTCAGCTTCATCCGGAATGATTCCACACACAAGGAAATTTACTAGATCAATTGCCAAGAGTTGCTCATCAGGGAAGGAGTCATTTATTTCTAGGCCATCATACGGCCACCCTTCCTCCTCCAAACGAGACAAGTGGCCCGCCACTTGGTTTTCACAACCTTTCCTATCTTGTATTTCAATGTCAAGTTCTTGCAAAAAGATCACCCATCTCATCAACTGATCTTTGGAGTCCTTTTTTCTTATAAGATAACGAAGCGCCGCATGATCCGTGTGGACAATGAATTTTGCACCCATCAAGTACGGGCGAAACTTCTTAATTGCAAACACAATTGCAAGGAGATCTTTCTCCATAACGGTATAGTTGAATTAGGAACTATTCATAGTCTTACTAGCATAGTAGACTGGATGAAAACTTTTGTTAATGTGTTGCCCTAAAACAGCCCCAACCGCTACATCACTTGCATCACACATGAGTTCAAAAGTTAAACTCCAATTTGGAGTGGTGATGATGGGAGTAGTTGTCAACTTGAGCTTCAATAGTTCAAAAGATTTCATGCAATCATCATTGAAGTATAACTTAGCATCCTTCTCAAGAAGATTTCACAACGGATTCACCACCTTAGAGAAATCTTTGATGAAATGCTGGTAAAAACCCTTGTGGCCTAAGAAAATACGCACACCCTTCACCGATGTTGCAGGTGGAAGTTTAGAAATCACCTCAATCTTTGCCTTGTCAACTTCAATTCCATTTTTTGAGATTTTGTGGCTAAGGACAATACCTTCTGTATACGGCTGAAATCGGAGGAGTCCGATTTCGAGGTCTCTGGTGCGCCGAGACCGAGCTCGAAGGGTTCAAAGTAAAGTTCGAATCGATCCCGGAACATACACTTCGAGAAGGTACGTCGAGGACCCGTCACAAGCTACCTCGAGGCAGTGCCAAATCAGTGGCAGTCAAGAAAAAGTGAGAAATTCTCAAGGACACGTGGTTAGGATTGATAAGGTCTGCAATGGATAGTACAAATACGTACTAGGCCGTTATACAGCAGCACCAATAGTATTCTTTGTCATTATTAGACATGTACCATATTAGGGTTTTCCCCTCCTATATAAAGGGGACCCCAATTATTTTGTAAGGATCATCACAACAATTCACTGCTATAGAATATTCTACTCTACTTTTCTCGTTTGTTGTGCTCAAGTTTATTCTTCAGCTTTATTGTCCTTCATTCATTGTTCTTCATTTATTGGTCATACTTCATCGCTACTAAGCTGGCCTGGAGGACCTAAAACCACCAAATTCGAGGCCTTCGTTCCTTTAGCAACGCTGGTTCGATTATCACGTTCTTCTTACCTATACTTGTCATTTCTTGATTATTAACTAGTATTGAATAAAACACATATTTTTAGAACCACAGATCAAGTATAATTATTAACACCATTTTCGAGGTAAACAGTTTGGCGCCCACCGTGGGGCTAAAGATAATAGTGATTATTTTGGTGCTAGTTTTCTGATAACACAAGTTATTCTTCACACTTTTTCTTGTCCAAAGATTCTTTGATTTCAGGTTAAAATATGTCTAACTCAGCAAACACAACTGTAAAAAACGGCCTTGGTTTCCATGGAGAAAATAGTGCAACGGCTCCAAGGGCCGATGTGCCACCACTAAACCCTAGGGTAGCACCATCAACAAACCCTGTCGACGTAGGTTCACATATTGCTTTGCACGTCAATTTGGGTACTGATATTGAAGGAAGCATACCCGGAAGGGACCAACCTGACGCACAAGGGACACATGCTCGAGAAGAAAGAGAAGTTAGTCTACAAGTAATCTTTGAAATGTTGCTAGCACAAAAAGTTGCTATCGCTCAATTTTAGAGTTAACAAAAGACTCCGAGCACAACAGGACCGAAAATAGCTCCCCGAGTTGAGCCAACACCAGAAATATCGAGTAATAATGGGTCAGGAACTGACCCCACCATCATGAGGATGCTCGAGGAAATCACTAAAAGGGTCGAGTTAGGAGAAAAGAAGATAGAGGATAACGACAAGAAAGTAGAAACCTACAACTCAAGAGTCGACCAGATCCCAGGAGCACCCCTGATGTTGAAGGGAGTGGATTCGAAGAAGTTCGTACATAAGACATTCCCACCAAGTGCGGCTCCGAAGCCCATTCCGAAGAAGTTCAGGATGCCTGACATCCCAAAATACAACGGGACCACAGATCCCAATGAGCATATTACACATATACTTGTGGTATAAAAGGAAATGATTTAAAAGACGACGAGATCGAGTCTGTCCTGTTGAAGAAATTTGGAGAAACCTTATCCAAGGGGGCCATGATGTGGTATCATAACCTACCTCCGAATTCAATAGATTCGTTTGCCATGTTGGTAGACACATTTGTAAAGGCACATACTGGTGCCATAAAAGTAGAGAGAACCCGATGCTAAGGGAGTTCGTATCCCGTTTCCAGATGGAGCTAATGGAATTACCACCGGTCTCCGATGACTGGGCAGTGCAAGCCTTCACTCTAGGCTTGAATGAAAGAAGCTCGATAACTTCGAAGCAGCTAAAGCAAAATTTGATCGAGTATACCTCCGTAACTTGGGCGGATGTGCACAACAGGTATCAATCAAAAATCAGGGTCGAGGTCGACCAATTGGGAGCCCCCTCGGGCTCAGTATATCCAAGCAGTCTATTAGCAAAAGAATCAAGGAACGCAGAAAGGGAGTCGAGACCGAACAAGGAAAGATACCAACCCTATGTCGAAGACCGAAGAAACGTTTCGAGGCGTAAGAAACCTCAAAATGATCAAAGTACAGATCGAGGCCAAAGTTCTCGGGAACTCATGAGCAAAAACGAGTTCGACAAGCATGTGGAACCGTTGGAGGAACCCCGATTGTCAGAGTACAATTTCAACATTGATGCCTCAGACGTCATATCAGCCATAGGCAAGATCAAAGATACCAGGTGGCCCAAGCCCATGCAATCAGATCCTTCCCAGAGGAACCCCAACTTAATGTGCAAATACCATGTCACTCACGATCATAGGACCGAGGATTGCAGACAACTTTGAGAGGAGGTAGCCCTATTGTTCAACGAAGGGAACCTTCGAGAGTTCTTCAGCGACCGGGCCAAGAACCATTTTCGAGAAAGAGATACAAATAGAAAGAATGAACAAGATGAGTCACAATATGTTATTCATATGATCATCGGAGAAATCGACGTCCCACAGGGACCCATATTAAACCAAATAAAATATCCATCACAAAAGAAGAAGCGATCTCGGGGCTACATTCCCGTGGACACCCTCACATTCAGCGAGGAAGACATCGAGGCCCTATCTCAGCCTCATAATGATGAACTGGTAATCTCTATCCTTTAAATAAAATTCAAGTTAAATGTGTGCTCGTGGATCTAGGTAGTTCTGCCAATATAATCAGGTCGAGGGTCGTGGAGCAGCTCGGGTTGCTCAACCAAGTCATACCCGCCTCTCGAATCCAGAATGGATGCAATATGGCGAGTGAAACAATGAAGGGGGAAATCATCCTCCCAGTCAATGTGGCCGGGACCATACAAGCCACCAAATTTCATGTCATCGAAGGTGACATGAGGTACAACGCCTTATTGGAAGGCCATGGATTCATAGCATGAGGGTGGTACCGTCAACTCTTCATCAAATGATGAAGTTCACAATAAAGGATGGAGTGAAAACAATGTATGGAGAGCAGCATTCAGCCAAAGAGATGTTCGCAGTGCATGACTTGGCACCAGTATCGGCTCCATCTACCTCGGAGAAATCAAAAGGAGAACAAGTAGCTAAACAACAATCACAACCTCTACCCTCTATTGAGCCCGAGGGGTAGGTGATCGATGAATAGGTGGTCAAGGACGAAGAAGAAGACTTCCTCACTCCCCAGCCTTCGTTTCCCCCGAGGAATCAGATGCAATGAAGTCCGCTATCGAAGAACTCGAGCAGGTAGTATTGATCGAGTATCTTTTATAATGAAAGGTATACCTGGGAACAGAACTAACCCCCGAACTCAGGAAAAAACTTATTTAATTTCTTATTTATAACATTGATTGATTCGATTGGTCCCATTTACATATGACAGGGATCCCACCGGAGGTAACCACCCATCGACTAAGTGTCGATCCCAGGTTCAAACCGATGAAGAAAAAAAGGAGGCCTCAATCCGAGATAAAACACACATTCATCAAAGATGAGGTAATTAATTTTCTTAAAATAGGATCCATTAAGGAGGTAAAATACCCCGAATGGATAGCTAACGCAGTAGTAGTCCCTAAAAAGGAAAATAAATTGAGAATGTGCGTAGATTACAAAGATTTGAACAAAGAATT
The DNA here is from genome assembly GCA_005239505.1 of Nicotiana paniculata. Lineage (NCBI taxonomy): Eukaryota > Viridiplantae > Streptophyta > Magnoliopsida > Solanales > Solanaceae > Nicotiana > Nicotiana paniculata. Next base: position 25,786 of record ML302211.1, on the reverse strand, counting down.
CCCAAAAGATTCTTTCCCACTGCCAAGCATCGATCGTCTAATCGATGCCAATACGACTGGCCACGAGATCCTTACTTTTCTCAACACCTACTTCGGGTACAAATTCAAATGAACCCGGAGGATCAGGAAAATAATGTCTTTATCACGAAGTATGTCACATATTGCTATAATGTAATTCCCTTCGAGCTAAAAAATGCAGGAGTTACATACCAACGCCTAGTTAATAAGATGTTCGAACATCAAATAGGCAAGTCTATGGAAGTTTACATTGATGACATGTTAGTTAAGTCCCTCGCGCAGATGACCATGTTTACCTGGAAAACGGTAATTACAATTATATTTGATTATGTGGTTCTAAAAATGCGTGATCTATTTTAATACCGGTTGTTTAGGAAATGCTGAGTGTGAAGTAAGAAAAATAAAATAAGAGAAAAAGGAAACGAGATTACGTAAACCGGACAACGGAGATGCCGGTCTCAAGGGTGGTCGGAAAGGCCTCGAGGTCGAGCTTCAGAAGCTTGACAAGGGGCTATAGATAACGGTATAACAATGTTGAAGGCCTTAAGAATGGCCTATTTATGATCAATAACAATTAATAAATGAAGAATAATTTAAGAACACAATAAATGAGAAGCCATAAATCAATGAAGCAATTATAGAGAATGTTTTGGTTAGAGGGCAGAGGATGTTCTTGTTCTTGTATTCAATATCATGTGTGTTACAAAGTGACAAGGGCCCCCTTTATATATGATGGGGAATCCCAACATAGTACATGTGTAATTAACGCAAAGAGATATGGCTGGTACAACCATTTAATGCCACGGTACGGGCTTGTACTATTTTGTGTATTTTGTCAGCTTTAACCACGTACCCCTTGGGAATTTTGCCCCTTTCCACATTGATCTTGGATTTGTACTGCCTCGAGGTTGAGGACCTTCGATATGCCCTTTCAATGCCAAAACTCAAACCTTCGAGCCTTCCGAGCGTCGAAATGATCGTAAAATCAGGCTCTCCTATTTTAGCCGTATTCAGATAGTCCCCGCGTTTCTTAGAATGAAGAGATAAGAAAAGGTCTTGACTTTTTGCCTCTTTGACACTCCTATTATGACGTCAGTCCCTTTAGAGCATTAAATGACATGATATAAAAAGCTACGCAGAGGTTACTGTCAACATAATTCTCGAGAAGCCCATGAACCGTCAAAGGTTCGACCCTTCCGCTTCAAGCATGCCCAAAGGGCCTCTATAAATATTCCAATTACTTGCCTTTTCATAGTTTTACATCTTCTTCATCTTCTTCAAACCTTCAAATTTTAACTAAGTGCTTTACATTCTTATCTTTTGCCTGTGTTTGCTTCTTCATCTTCCTTCTTCTAAACTCGATTATAACCATGGCCAAAACTTCCAAAACGGTACCACAAAAGGATGGGGCTTCTTCTTCATCACGCTTGTCTAAGGGAAAGTCAAAAATTCCTCCTACCGTTGAGCAGTGCATCCTTGGCCCTTTCGACACCATTTTTGACTTCACAATAGAAACCCCCCCTCTACACTGGGCTGATGCGAGCCCATGTCCCGATATCTAAGTGGAGTATCAGATATAGAGAGGCTAAAACTTGAATGCCGCTGGGGGGAAGCAGCCCGAGTAGGGTTCCTTATGGCTGACGAAATCATAGTCACGCATAAGGCTGACTTTCTCAGTGTATATACATACCCCTTCACCTTAGGCCTCGTTGATTCTTCTTCTCCACCGATTGACCCGGTAATTCTTGATTTTTTCCATCAATACCGAGTGACGCTCGGTCAGATCTATCCTTCTTTTTGGAGGATTGTATATATGTTTCGACATATTTCCAACATGGTCGAGGGAATGACTTTCACCCTCGACCATTTGATCAGATTGTACATCCCTCGACTCTTTCATTGGGGCCTAATTAAACTGCACCGTCGATCCACCAAGGCGTTCCTCGCCTGCATTGATGAGGACAAACATCGGTGATGGATGAGTCGATTTGTTAGAATCAGAACTTCGGAAATCATCCCCGCTGACAGAATGCCATTCCCGGAGGAATGGAATATGAAACGTAAGTACCCCTGAATTGAGCATGCTTTGCCATTTTTTTCTCTTTCGACTAATTCTCTTCTAATTGTGCAGCCACTGTTTGGTGTCCCGGCGCAGTTCAGGACCTTCCAGGGTGGATCAAACATTTAGACTTCGCTTTCCCATACAACAAACGCGTATGGCGTGAGCTGGCTAAAACACAGTGGCAGGCTAAGAACCATGGTATCTTGTTGCTATTGTTTTCTAATTCTTCGTAAGAACTTTTGATGGTGATTTTTTTGACATAACATGTTTGTGCAGGCCTTGGTGAAGGCGTGTTGATGAGGCCTCCCCCACCCGGTGAGGAAGAGGCCCCAAAGACCACCAAGGATAAGAAAAGGAAGAAGGAGGCCTCGGTGGAGTCTCCAAAATCAAAAAGGTCAAAAGCTCGGAAGCCTAAGACTGATGCCACAGTCTTGTCCTTGACGGCCGCTGAGAGCCTCCGAGCCAAGGAAGAGAGCGATGATGCATGCCCTTTGGTACAAAGGGAAAAATGAAGCGCTGAGGCTTCAAGAGCTGTTGGGCGATCTTCTGCTGAGTTAGAGGCGGCCGATGCGGACCCGCCGTGCGTAGAGGAGACCCTGGAGAAGGATTTGGATGCAGTCCCCGAGACGCTCGTCGGACATTGCACAATCCAAGTTGATGAGCTCGGAGGTCTTGCTACTGGAGCTTTTCAGTGTCGGGAAAAAGCCTCGGTGGAGGCTGATATTGCTGGTGGACTTCATTCGGGTCCGTCATTTTCTCCAGGGGAGATACGGGATGCCCAAGTTAGGGGTGTTCCCGGTCTAGAGACCTCTCATGGAGAGGATGACACTTTTTAAGACTATTTCGAGGGGGTATATAAGGAGACCGATATCGATTCCCCAGTTTCTCTTGAGGAAGCCGAGAGGCTCTAAAAGCAGGTGACTTTTGAAAAATAATATGCTATTCTTTAATTTTCTATTCTTGTTTTCTGATTTCCCTTCTCTGTGCTGCAGGTCAAGAAGCTGTATGACCAAGCCTTCTCCAAGATGCAAGATGAGTTGACTCATCATGGAGAGGAACTTGAGAAGCTTATGTCGGAGTCTTTCGAGCTGGAGGATTTATGCGCTCGAAAGGAGAAGGAATTGACCAACCTCCGGGCAAGCTCGGAGAGAGCACTTCGGGAGAGGGACGACATCACCGAGAAGGTATGTCGGTACCCACACTTTCATTTTTAGTTGCAATGTTTGGTGCTGATTGACCTATTTTCTGATTTTCTTATTAGGCAGAAGGATGCCCTGGTGGAGCGGCTTCAAGAGGAGGTTGCGGCCAAGGATGCTGAAATCTTAGAGCTGGCTCGGCTGAATGATGTCGCGGCTTCTAAGAGGGAGGCGCTTTAGGGGAAGCTATCCTCGGTTCAAGACCTTCTCCGAGGTGCTCATGAGGAGGTTGTTGCACTTTCCGTGGCCAAGTACAAGGCCAATGAATATGTATCCTCATACAAGAGAGATGTTGCTGCTGCGAATGATTGGGCCAGAGAAATATCTGAGAGGGACGAGCTAAAGCTAGCTCAGGCAGTTGCTTATGCCCCTGCACAAGCTAGGAAGAAAGCCCTCGAGGAAGTGAGCGCCAAGGGCGTCGATCTCTCTACCGAGATCGAAGAGGCCGGGGCCTTGGAGGAGGAATTGGTAGTGCTGACTACGTCAGATGAGGGCTCTGAAAGTGGCTCGGACAGCAGCGAAGGCGAAAAGTAGATTTTCCTCTTTTTTTGCTTTTTCCTTTTTCTGTATATGGGACCCTTCGGGGGAATTTTTGTAAAAAACACCTTTGTAAATATATTTTTGAAATAGAATATTTTTTTGCCGCTTATCACACAAACTTTGTCCTGTAATGCTTACACAACAGTTGACTTTCATGCTTCGATTATTAGCTCCTCAGATCTCGTACTTGAAATAGTAGATCCCCTTGTTATCAGACACCTTCTCGAGGCTAGGTCGGCATGTGAGCTTCGATCCCTCGAATGCTGTATGACGGTGTCATTTATGTGACGTGACCGTGAAGTGACCGAGGTGGCCCACCGGTACACTTCCCCAAACATTATGACAACTTGCTAGTATTAAATGGCTTTCAAAGTAGTTGAATGGCCACCGGTTGCTTTATATATATATATATCCTTTATTCCTCTTCATTCTAAGTCTTGCGACTTTGCAAAACTAACTTTACTCTCAACGTTCTCTTCCTTTTCTCATCTTGCGAACCCGTTTTCATCTCTTCTTTTTTACCTTTGTTTGAGTAGTTATGGCTGCCGTGCCCGAATCCGTTCATCAAGAAGAGGGAAATTCTTCCACTGCTCCTAGACTATGGTGAGTGGACCTTGTACTGCTTTGCTCCGAAGAAAGACTTTGCATTAGAGAAACCCTTCTATGCCTCAGGCCATCGAGAGCATGCTTCGAGGTTCGACAGATCAATAGAAGAAAACCACCTCGAGGCCGTGAGGAGAGACTGTGATTGGGGGGAAATTGTGATGCTGCAGATACCCTCTCGAGAAGAGAACTTCATGACTCATGTAGAGGGGTTCTTGACCGTGTATACGTACCCGTTTACATTAGGCACTCTCGAGCGACTTGTGCTCGAATTCTGCAAAAGGTACCGAGTCACCCTGGCACAGATTCATCCGTCCTTTTGGAGGATAATGCTGGTGATGAGGTATTTTACCAAAAAGGCTGAGCTCGAGTTCACCCTCAGCCACCTTATTAAATTATATCGGCCTCAGCATTGTCGAGGCCTGATTGCATTACGACACCGGTCCACCAGGACTTTCATTGCCAGCGATAATGAGGATCGAAATAGAGGATGGATGAGTCGATTTGTTCGAGTGAAGACCGTCGATATCATTCTAGCAGAGTTCCCGCCATTTTCCGAAAAATGGAACTTCAAACGTAAGTGACATGTCGTACCTTAGTGTCTTTTTCTCTTATCAATTTATAAGAGTGTTTCTTTTTCACTTTTTTAGCGGTCCCGTGGGTTCCATGGGAAGTCCCCGATCTTGCAGACCGGACTCGAAGGCTGGAAGCTTCCTCAACATATGACGAACACAAGTGGCGTGATCTCTCAAAGGGCAGATGGGAAGCAAAGCACCACGGTATGAGCCGCATGGTATCCCTTTTGGTAAATGTTTCCTTTTGTGCGTACTAACTCTGCCACCGCAGGTGTTGGTGGGTTTTCCAAAATGAGACTGTTCCCCTTCGAGGAGAGGGAAGGACCGAGGGAGGACAATAAGGGAAAAAGATCCCCTACAGATGAGGACATTCTCAATGAGGCGGGGCCTTCTCGTAGACATAAAGGAGATGCCGTTGCTGAGGAGAGCTTTATATATGTTGGTCATTGTACGAACATCAGTTCTCCTCGTGAGGATGATTCTTTGTCTACGGCTCGAGCTGGGGGCCCTTTCGAGGTTGCGATTCTGCCAGGCCTCAGACCTCTTATGTAGAAGAAGAGGTTCCTCGAGAGAGAAAAAGTAAGAGTCCTCCACCATCATCTGCTTCTTCCCTCGAAGGTACTTCGAGGGATGCTCGGGACCAGGGGCTGCCTGAACCAAGTGAGGTTTCGAGTGGGCATGCCCCTGTTGAGAGCGGTTCAACTGGGGACGATGGGGCCAGGCTAGTAGATGCATGTTCAACTTTTGAGGAGGCTCAGCGGCTCTGTTCCGAGGTGAGTTTTGATCGGCCTTGCTGGCTTTTTAGCTATGAATTTTTGCTCTTCGAACTGAAGCTCTCCGTAGGTTTTTGATAAGCTCAAGTTCGAGCTGCTCCGTTGTGAGACCAGGTTGCGGGAAGCTCTGGGCAAGGAAAAATATCTCAAGCTTTTTGCAATAAGAAGACGAAAGAGTTGATACATCTTCAAATGGAGGTGCAACGGAGTCGAAACCATGGGGGCAATCTCGATCGTCAGGTAACTCTTATCCTGAAGGAGAGCATGCTCCCTTTCCCGCTTTTGAGAACTAATGTTTTGGTGCTTCAGCTGTAGAGGAAAACAGAAACACTAGAACGCCTTTGGGGTGAGGTCGGGCAAGTGAATTCTGAATGCCATGTGTTGAAGGCGCAGATAGGCGTTCATGTTGCGGCCCAAAGGAATGTCTTGGCCAAGGCTTCTACCCTCGAGGTGCAACTTCGCAATGCTCGAGAAAGTAACTCGATTCAGACGAGCAGGATTGACGAGCTCGAGACCGATCTTTTAAATTTGAAGGCCGAGGTCATGGATGCCCGGGCTGAAGCTGAAGAAGTTCGAGCGAAGGCCGTTAAGAAAGTGGTTGTTTATTTGAAAGGTGCTGCCGATTCTTGGGCTGAGCTGAGAGGAGATTTCGATAGAGAGAGGAGGGGCAATGAGTGTGCTCGATGCAGGTCTCAGAGGGAGACCCTTGAAGATATACATTCTAGGAGCTTTGACCTTTCGGAAGTGATAAAGCAGGCTAAGGCGGATGAGATCGACGCCAAGTTTTTCCTTTCTTCTTGAGCTGATGCTGATATTTGAAGGCCACCGTGGGAGCTGGTCCGAGGGGCCTTTGAGAGAGCTGGTCCTGAGAGTAGACTAGATTTTCTACTTTGTGGTTTGCATAAGACTCCTGTTGGAGTGTTGTAAATATGTATTTGTAATGCACATATATATATATATATATATATATATATATATATATATATATATATATATATGAAAGATTCTTTGGTTTGATTTGCTTGTCGATAGTTAGCCCGATAAATTGGACTTTGAGATGAAACCCTTGGGGTTATAAATTGGCCCTGAGTCTTTTTAAGCTGGCGACTTGGGCTCTTACGCTTTAGGTCGGTACGACCTTAGGTGTAGCTGGCGACTTGGGCTTTTACGTATTTGGCCATGAGGCGCTTTAGTTAACCGTATTGGGCTTAGTCTTCGAGTCAGGTTTTGACTCAAGCTCGACGGTCCTCAGGTTTTCAAATCGGCCCTGGGGAGCTTTGAGTCGGTATGACCTGTAGCTGGTGACTTGGGCTCTTACGCTTAAGGTCGATACGATCTTTAATGTAGCGGGCGACTTGGGTTCTTACGCTTTTAAGTTGCCAGCCCTAGGGTCTTACGGCCATGAGTCAGCTGTCGAGGTCAATCCTTGAGTCAGAGTTGTTTTTGCCTCATGGAGGGCTTATGTGTTCGAAGTTTCCGGCCCTGAGGTCTTACGACTTTGAGTTAGATGACTTGATGAGCCGACTGTCGAGGACAGTTCCTGAGTGCTTGATAAATTTCTGGCCCTAGGGCTATCTCTTGTGAGAATAGCAAACTTCTTTGAGGTGTGAAATGTTTTGATGATAAAAGATACTTCTATGATTACTTGGTACAAGCATACATGTTTTTACTATCGAGGGTTCGATTATTCTATGCGGACACAGTTCATTGACCGTTTGGTCCGATACATCATTCTACTGTTCAGACCCTCTTTGGCATATTTCAGTGATCTCCTGGGGGGATGCCCCTCAGTATTTGAGGTTGATCAAAGAGAAGCCTTGAATACTTGGTGAGTTTGCCTCGTTAAAAACCTCACCGGTAAAACCCATTTGGGAAAAAATCCAACGTGAGGAAAAAAGAGCGCAACGCATGATTTAAAACCTAAGTCCTTCGAGCTGGGGGGTGCCTCGACTCCTTTCAATCGAACACCTGCACACATGTTAGCGTAAAGTGTCAAAGAAAAAGGGAGAGGATTGTACCTTAGCTGCAATGGCGTTTGAGCCTCGATATGATTTGGTTATCTGTTCCGAGGACGCAGCACGGCCATCTATTCGTTCCTACAAGGATGTAGTTTGTGATTGTTACTTGGCTGTTTGCTTGTTTTTTGGCTCCTTCAATGTAGAAGGTGACAGTGCCATATCGTGCACTACGAACATTTCTTTTACTGCGTGCTTCTCTCCGTATACTATTTTTACTCCATCCTTCGTAGGAAACTTCATCATTTGATAAAGGGTTGACGGCACCGCCCTCATATTGTGAATCCATGGCCTTCCAAGCAATGCGTTGTATCTCATGTCACCTTCGATGACATGAAACTTGGTGTACTGAATTGTTTCGGCCATGTTGACTGGGAGAATGATTTCCCCTTTTGTTGTCTCGCTTTCCATGTTGAATCCGTTGAGGACTCGAGAGGCGAGCACGATCTGGTCGAGCAACCCGAGTTTCTCTACCAACCTCGACCGAATTATGTTGGCCGAGCTACCTGGATCCATGAGCACACATTTAATTTTAAAAAAATTTCAAAATAAAAGAAATTTCCAGTGCGTCATTATGAGGTTGAGATAAGGTCTCGATGTCCTCTTCGCTGAATGAAAGGGCGTCTTCAGGTATGTAGCTCTGAGTTTGCTTTTCCCTGGTGATGGATACTTTCGTTTGCTTAAAAATGGGTCCCTGAGGGACGTCGACTCCACCAATAATCATGTGGATGACGTGTCATGGTTCTTCTGCTTCACTTTTCTTCTTTGCCTCTCTTTCCCGAAATTGGTTTTTAGCTCAGTCGCTGAGGAATTCTCGAAGGTACCCTTTGCTGATTAATCGAGCTACCTCTTCTCGAAGCTGTCTGCAATCCTCGGTCTTATGACCGTGGGTATCATGATATTCGCATATCAAGTTGGGGTTCCTCTGCGAAGGATCTGATAGCACGGGTCTCGGCCACCTGGTATCCCTGATCTTACTTATGGCCGATACGATGTCTGAAACATCGATGTTGAAGATGTAATCAGATAGCTGGGGTGCCTCTACCATCCCTGTGTGCCTGTCGAATCCTGATTTGTTCACGAGTCCACTAGGATTCTCTTCTCGGTCCATCATTTGGTCACTTCGAGTTGCGTTACGTCTCAGGATGTTTCTCTGATTTTCTACGTACGGTTGATACCTTTCTTTGTTTGGCCTTGGCTCTCTTTCTATAAGCCTCGATTCCTTTGCTAAGACTCTAATAGGATTCACCGAGCCCGAGGGGGCTTCCAATTGGTCGTCCTCGTCCCTGATCTTCAACTGGTACATGTTGTGCACATCCGCCCAAACTATGGCGGGGTATTCGATTAAATTCTACTTCAGCTGTTTTGAAGCTATCTAGCTTCGCTCATTCAAGACCTGAGTGAAGGCTTGTACAGCCCAATCTTCGGGGACTGGTGGTAAGTCCATGCGTTCCAATTGAAAGCGGGACACGAACTCCCTTAACATCTCATTCTCCCTTTGCTTGATTTTGGAAACATCATATTTCCTTGTAACAACCTTGATGCCAACAACATGTGCTTTCACAAAGGATTCTACCATCATGGCAAACGAATCTATCGAGTTCGGGGGCAAGTTATGATACCACATCATGGCCTCTTTGGATAGAGTTTCTCCAAATTTTTTCAATAGAACGGATTCAATCTCTTTATCTCTTAGGTCGTTCCTTTTCACAGCACAAGTGTAGGCATTAATGTGCTCATTGGGGTCCGAGATTCCGCTGTACTTCGGGAGATCGGGCATTCTAAATTTCTTCAGGATAGGCATCAGAGCTGCACTTGATGGGAATGGATTTTGCACGAACTTTTTTGAATCTACACCCTTCAGAATCGGGGGTGTGCCTGGGATCTGATTGACCCTCGAGTTGTAGGTCTCCACCTTTTTTGTTGTTAGCTTCCATCTTCTTTTCGCCCGATTCAATCCTCTTTGCAAGGTCTTCGAGCATCTTCATAATGGCGGGGTCGGATCCTGACCCATTATTGCTCGATCTTTCTGGTGTCTGTTCGACTCGAGGAGCCGTTTCTGGTGGTGCTTTGCTTGGGGTTATCTGATGGCTTTGTAGATGAGCAATAGCCACCTATTGTGCCTGCAACATTTCAAAAATGACATGAAGGCTAACTTCTCTTTCCCTTTGAGCAGGGGCTCCTTGTGCTTCACGCTAGTCTCCTTCATGAACCCTTCGTCTGTATGAGAGATCACATCGACATGTTGATCGTTACTTGAGCCTTGATCGATAGGAATTTGCGTTGGTGCCCCTTCAGGGTTTTGCGGTGGCACACCGGCACCTGAAGCAGATGCGCCATTCTCTCTGTGATCCTCCGGACTATTGTTTTCATGTGCGTTTACTGAGTTAGACATTTTTTAACCTGAAATTGAAGATTCTTGGACAAGAAAAAGTGTGAAGAATAACTTGTGTTTTTAGAAAACCAGCACTAAAACAACAACTATTATTTTTAGCACCATGGTGGGCGCCAAACTATTTTCCTGGAAAATGGTAATTACAATTATATTTGATTATGTGGTTCTAAAAATACGTGATCTATTTTAATACCGGTTGTTTAGGCAGTAGATGCTGAGTGTGAAGTGAGAAAAACGAAATAAGAGCAAAAAGAAACGAGATTATGCAAACCGGGCAACGGAGAGACCGATCTCGAGGGTGGTCGGAAGGGCCTCAAGGTCAAGCTTCAGAAAAGCTTGACAAGGTGATATCGATAACGGTATAACAGTGTTGAAGGCCTTAATAATGGCCTATTTATGATCAATAAAAAGTAATAAATGAAGAATAATTCAAGAACACAATAAATGAGAAGCAAGAAATCAATGAAGCAATTATAGAGAATGTTTTGGTTAGAGGGCAGAGGATGTTCTTGTTCTTATATTCAATATCATGTGTGTTACAAAGTGACAAGGGTCCTCTTTATATATGAGGAGGAATCCCAACATAGTACATGTGTAATTAACGTAAAGAGATATGGCTGGTACAACCATTTAATGCCACGTACGATCTTGTACTATTTTGTGTATTTTGTCATCTTTAACCACATGCCCCTTCAGAATTTCCCGCCTTTCCACGTTGATCTTCTATTTGTACTGCCTCGAGGTCGAGGACCTCCGATACCAAAACTTGAACTTTCGAGCCTTCCGAGCGTCGAAACGACCGTAAAATCGAGCTCTCCGATTTTAGCCGTATACAGACCATTTGACTCATTTGCAGGCAACGTTCTAAATCCTAAGAATATACAACATAAAGATCAACCCCGAGAAATGCGATTTTGGATTCGGCTCGGGAAAATTTCGGACTTCATGGTGTCAAACAGGGTTTAGGGATCTAGATCAACCCCGATAAAATCAAAGCCATCGAGGAGATCACCGTGGTAAACAATGTGAAAGCAGTACAACGACTGACCGAGCGGATAGCATCCTTGAGCCCATTCATCTCGAGGTCATCGGATCAGAGTCATCACTTTTTCTACCTTCTCAAGAAGAAAAACAACTTCGAGTGGACTCCGGAATGCCAACAGGCCTTGGAAGAATTAAAACGGTATCTCTCGAGCCCACCTTTTCTCCATACCCCGAAGAAGGATGAAACACTATACTTGTATTTGGCCGTGTCCGAAGTTGCGGTAAGTGGCATGTTGGTTCGAGAAGAACAAGGTATGCAATTCCCTGTTTATTACATAAGTCGGACCCTGGGAGATGCTGAAACCAGGTATCCGCACTTAGAAATATTAGCTCTTGCATTAGTAAGTGCATCTATGAAGTTGAAACCACTTTGAAACATCTTGCATAAGCCTGAATTATCGGGCCGATTGGCCAGATGGGTCATCAAAATTAGAGGGTACAATATCGAATATCGACCTCGAACGGCTATCAAGTCTTAACTTTTGGCAGACTTCGTGGACGGTTTTACGCCTACCCTTGTGCCCGAAGTAGAAAAAGAACTGTTGTAAAAAAAAACAGGCACATCATCGGGTGTATGGACCCTCTTCACTGACGGTGCCTCGAATATGAAAGGGTCCGGGCTCAGTATAGTTCTAAAACCGCCTACGGGCGGCATAATTAGGCAATCTATACAAACTTCGAAGTTGACTAACAGTGAGGCCGAGTATGAGGCCATGATTGTAGGTCTCGAACTACCCAAGGGCCTAGGAGCAGAGGTCATCGAGGCAAAATGTGACTCTCTTTTGGTGGTTAACCAAGTAAATGGAAGCTTCGAAGTTCGAGAAGACAGGATGTAAAGATACTTAGACAAGCTTCAAGTGACACTGCATCTCTTCGAAGGGTGGACCCTGGTCCACATACCTGGAGAATAGAATAGTGAGGCTGATGTACCCGAAAACTTGGGATCCTCGGTTGAAGAAGATGACATAATCCCCGGGACTGTCGTACAACTATCAAAGTCGGTGATCCAAGAAGGCCATGTAGAAATCAACTCAACAAGTCTAACATGGGATTGGAGAAACAAGTACATCGACCACTTGAAACATGGGAAGCTCCCCACGGACCCAAAATAATCAAGGGCCCTTCGAGCCAAAGCAGCCCGATTTTCAATCGACGAGAATGGAACATTGTATAGGAGGACCTTCGACGGGCACTAGAAGTGCTCTTGGGACCGGGGGACACCAGCTATGTGCTACGAGAAATCCATGAAGGCACTTACGGAAACCACTTCGGTGCTGATTCTTTAGTTCGAAAGGTAATCAGAGCGGGATACTACTAGGATAGCATGGAAAAGGACATCAAGGAGTTCGTTCAAAGATGTAACAAGTGCCAAAGATTCGCACTGATGATACATCAACCTGGTGAACAACTACACTCAGTCCTATCCCTATGGCCATTCATGAAATGGGGGATGGACATCGTCAGCCCCCTACCAACGGCACCAGTAAAGCTAGATTTATCTTTTTTATGACTGACTACTTCTCGAAATGGGTAGAAGCGCATGCCTTTGAGAAGATAAGAGAAAAAGAAGTCATCGACTTCGTATGGGACCTCATCATATGCCGATTCGGGATCCCCTCCAAGATTACATGTGATAATGGGAAGTAGTTCATCGGCAGCAAGGTGACGAAATTCCTCGAGCATCATAAAATAAAAAGGATTCTATCGACGCCTTACCACCCAAGTGCAAATGGTCAGGACGAGTCCACAAGCAAAACTATCATTCAAAACATAAAGAAGAAGTTAGAGAGTGCAAAAGGGAAGTGGAGAGAAGTGTTGCCCGAAGTTTACTATAGGCATATCGAACAACTTCGAAGTCGAGCACAGGGGAGACACCGTTCTCTTTGGTATATGGGTCTGAGGCATTGATACCAGTCGAAGTAGGGGAATCGAGCATCAGATTTCAGCATGCCACCGAGGACTCAAACAACAAGTCCATGAATATCACCCTCGAGCTACTAGATGAAAAGTGTGAGGCCGCACTAGTTCGAATGGCCGCTCAAAAACAAAGGATCGAAAGGTACTACAACAGAAGAACGAACCTCTGCTACTCCGGAGTCGGGGAATTAGTTCTAAGGAAATTCACCCTCAACACTCGAAACCCAAGTGAAGGGAATCTAGGCCCTAGTTGGGAAGGACCGTAACGCGTCCTCGGAGTAGTAGGCAAAGGGTCCTACAAACATAGCACCATGGAAGGCGAGCAACTGCCAAGCAATTGGAACATATCGATGCTCAAACGCTATTATTGCTAAGGTATAACCTTCTCCCTTTTTGTTTATATTTCATACTAACTTGTTGCAGGTGTTCGATTGAGAGGAATCAAAGCACCCTTCAGCTCGAAGACCTTGGGTTTTAAAGCATGCGTTGCACTATTTTTCCCTTAGATCGGGTTTTATCCCAAATGGGTCTTACCGGCAAGGTTTTTAACGAGGAAACATCTATATGCTACCTAAGAAAAACTCAACAAGTATTCAAGGATTCTTTTTCAATCAACCTCGAATACTGGGGGGCATCACCCTCAGAGGTTACGTTTTCAAAGAAAACAAGTCATGTCAAAGAAGGCCTCGATAGGAGAATGTTGTAATGGACCAAACAGTCAAAAGAACCGTGTCCATGTAGAAAAGTTGAGACCCCAAGGGCAAAAACATGTACGCATCATTCGAAGAAGCATTCTTATTTATCAAAACACTTTGTGCCTCAAAGAAGTTTACTGTTTTCACATGAAACGACTCAAGGGCTAAATACTCCCGAACACCCGGGGACTGTCATCGACAATCAACTTATCGAGTCACCAAAGACTCGAACTCATAATACCTCAATAAGGCAATATCAAATCATAAGACCTTAACGAGGCATACTCAAACTTATAAGACCTCAATGAGGCATACTCAAACTTATAAGACCTTAAAAAAGGCAGATCCCGATATTAAGGCCAAGGCTATATATTCGAACTTGTAAGACCCCTAAAAAGGCATACCCTCAATATTAAGCCGAGGTCATCTCACTCGGGGACTAAAGGCTACGGCCAAATATAAAGACTACGGTTATATGAAAAGGTTACGGCCGAAATGATGCGTCTCAGAGACGTCCGATTTCCACCATAAAACTAAAGGCCTTCAAATACTTCAAAAAACTCGGTTAAATCAGGCTACCCTTGGCATAAGCAAAGGGGCTTCGATAATATCAGCTCCGAATAATGTAAAGGCTTTGAGAAAATCATCCTTCGAGAGAACCTCACGAGGTACTCAATTATCGTCGCACATCGACTTGTAATCGAGGTTCATATCAATCGAATTGTAAAAACATGCCAAGGCATAAATAAATTTTTAAAAGTCTTTATCTAGAATGGTAGCCATTTTAGAGGTCGAACTGACCCAATCTAAAAACAGCCTAAGGGCCGATTTGTAGGAGCCTAAGGGCCAATATGTAAGAGCCTAAGGGAAAAATTGAAAAGAGCCTAGGGGACGATGTCTTAAAGCCTAAGGTCTGATACCTGAAAGAACTTAAAGGCCGAAGCACACTGTGCTCAAGACCTCACCTAGTTCGAACTCGAAATTCCCCAGCTAAAGATTAGCTCGAATATCAAACCCTAAGTGGTCACTTATTATCAGTCATCGATCAAAGCACAAAAACCTAAGGGTTTTATATCCTAAGTCCAACACATCGCACTGATCGTCAACAACATCAAATCTCAAAAGCAAAGACAAAGGCAAAATGGAAATTAACATAAATACGAAGAGCGAAGATGAAACAAAAAGGTCCTTTTATATATCCAAATGGTGTTCACAAAAGTACATTTACAGAAGCTCTCACATGGAGCCCTTACAAAAAAAAAAGGAAAAAAATAGAAGCCTAATATTCTGTTGGTGCCTCTTCCCCCTCAGGGACTTCGTCTTCATCTTCACCACTCTCCGAGCCACTAGCAGAATCCTCATCGGAAGTGAGCAGCACATCCAATTTTTCTTCCAAGTCCTTCACTTTCTCGATCTCGGCAGAAAGATCAAAACCTTTGGCATGAACCTCCTCGAGATCCTGACTTCGAGATTCCAGTCGAGCATGGTTGAGGGCACGAGTGAGCTTGAGCTCGGTTTCAGTAGATACCTTCTTAGCCCGAGCATTTGCAGCAGCGGTGTCAGTCCGATACGAAGACATGAGTGCATAAATTCATACTTGACTTCGGATAGCTCAACAACCAATTCAACATGAAGCTCCTTATATTTACGGCCCTCCTCTTTTGCACTCAGAAGTTAGTGCTCAGCCGAGGTCAGCTTTTCCTGAAGTGTGTCCTTCTTAGAGGCTACCTCATCTATACGCCGCCTCAGTCCGAGGATCTCAGTGTCTTTGACCCATCCCGAAGTTGACCCACCAGGTCATCCTTCTGCTCGAGCTGCAAGGATTAAATTGAGACATTAGAACACTAAAATGAGTAAGTGTAAAATAATCCCGCAAAGGCTATGTTTCCTGCTCGATGAGATCGGCCCGTTCTCGAGACGCCTCCTCCGAATGGGCTCGAAGGTCCTTAAGTTCCCCCTTTTTTCTAACATAGAGAGCCTTGAGGTCATCATGTTCTAGCATGAGCTTCCTAAGATCGTCTTCGCATCGGGAAAGCTCAGCCCGAGACTTGGAAAAATCCTGGTCGTAGAGCATCACAACCTAGTCATGAAGAAAGGAAGTTAGAAAGGCACGAATCAAATCCCAAACATAGTTGTTAAAAGAGGAAGTATACCTGCTTTCGAAGCTTATCAGCCTCTTCAAAGATAAACGAAGCGCCGAGGTCGGGGCCCTCCTTAATCCCGGTAAGGCATTCTTCGAAGATATAATTCTCCCTGCGGGATTCCCCCGCTTCAGGAGTCTTCATGTCCTGGGCATCCCGTATCTGCCCTTTAGAAAAGGATGGGCCTTGTGGAGAATCACCCACATTGATCACCCTGAGTGGGTCAATCGGGGCTTTCTCCTTCCTTCGAGGAGCTTCTTGGTTGGTTTCTTCAGGATCTTCGACCGAGTATTTTTTAGCACAAGGCATGCTTTGGTTATCGGTTGGCTCGAGGACTTTGCCCGAGCTCCCTTTAGGAATATCCTCAACTCGAGACTGAGCCACCTCAACAGCCTTCGGTGCATTAAACTTTGAGGCATCGGTACCACTTCCCCTCCGAGTTACTAACGGGAGGACATCGCCTTCGATCTCATCTCCCTCTTCGTCAAAGCCACTGTGTCGGCCTTAGGATTTCGAGCTTTGGCCTTTTTTGGTTGCTGGGGCTCCGCCGGCATCTCCCTCTTTCTCTTCATATCCTTGGCGGGTTTTGGGGCATCTACTTCGCCAGGCGGGGGCGGCCTCATTGAAACGTCTTCCCCGAGGCCTACATAAGCACAAAAGGTTAAGTGTGCTGCCAAGAGGTATTTTCACTAATAAATTCAAAAAATGATAGTAATAAAAGCTCATCATGGTTTTGGCCTCCCATCGACCTCTGGCCAAGTCAGCGCCAGACGCACTCAACATATGTGGAGGTGGAATCTAGTTGTTGAACCTAGCCCGAGAGGTCCTTGACCACACCGGGGGTACCGGGGTACCACTCGATGGCTGCATCATCGGAAGGGAGTTAGTTCAAAAGGAAGAAAAAATGTTTGACTAACGAAGCATGTTCGATGAGTCGGCACTTACGATTCATATTTTATTCCTCGGGGAATGGCATCTTCTCAGCAGGAATCAGGTTAGAGGTTTTGACTCGAACGAAGCGACTCATCCATCCTTGGTCCTTATCTTCGTCGATGCTAGCGAAGAAAGACTTCGAAGATTGACGTTGTAGTTTAATCAAGCCACCTCGATAAAAACAAGGGCTGTACAGTCTAATCAGATGTTCAAGGGTGAAAGGAATCCCCTCGACCAAGTTTGAAAAGTACCTAATCAGGTAAATGATTCGCCAGAAGGAAGGATAGATTTGGCCAAGCGTCACCCGATATTGTCTACAAAAATCGAGGATCACTGGGTCTATCGGTGGTGAGGAGGGATCTATGAGACCTAAGGTGAATGTGTATGTGTATACACGAAGAAAACCAACTTTGTGAGTGGTTATGTCATCTTCAGGTGAAGGGACCTCCGCTTGTACCACATCCCTCTAACGGCAATCAACCTTCACCTTTCCAGTTTCGGTTATCAGACTAATATATCGAGACATGGGTTCACATCGTCCTGCAACCGAGGAAGGTTTTTCGACCTTGAAATCAGAAGATGTTTCATAAAGCCCTGGGGTACACTCCTCGACACGAGGAGGTACTATTGTTTTTCTCTTAGACGAACATGATGATGAAGGAGCTTGCTCTTTTTGGGGAACTGTCTTAGAAGTTTTTACCATGTTTTGTGAAATTACAGAATATGAAGGAGAAAATGTTTAAGAGATGAACGCAAAGGAAGAACCGATGCAAAGAGAAATTATTGAAGTTTTGAAGGCGCTGTGGAAAGTAAAAGATTGAGGAGTGAAGTGTTGGGGTGTTTATAGGGGTCATCTAAGCGTGTAGTAGAAGTTAAAAGGGTGACTCATAGTTGTTATCGATTGTTGGGTTTTTCGAGAAATGTGCATACATGACCTCTACAAAGCCTTTCAGTCACACCAATCGCTGACCTCACGTGGCTGACGTCATGATGAGGATATCGAAGGTTCAAATATTCAAATCCTTTCTTATCATTTCATTCTAAGGAATACGGGGACTATTTGTATACGGCCAAAATTGGAGGAGTCCGATTTCGAGGTCTTTGGTGCGCCGAGCCCGAGCTCGAAGGGTTTGAAGTAAAGTTCGAATCGATTCCGGAATATACACTTCGAGAAGGTACGTCGAGGACCCGTCACAACCTACCTCGAGGTAGTGCCAAATCGGTGGCAGTCAAGAAAAAGCGAGATATTCCCAAGGACACGTGGTTAGGACTGATAAGGTCTACAAGGGATAGTAAAAATACGTACTAGGCCGTTATACAACAACACCAATAGTATTCTTTGTCATAATTAGACATGTACCATATTAGGGTTTTCCCCTACTATATAAAGGGGACCCCAATTATTTTGTAAGGATCATCACAACAATTCACTGCTATAGAATATTCTACTCTACTTTTCTCGTTTGTTGTGCTCAAGTTTATTGTTCAGCTTTATTGTCCTTCATTCATTGTTCTTCATTTATTGTTCATACTTCATCGCTACTAAGCTCACCTCGAGGCCTAAAACAACCAAATTCGAGGCCTTCGTACCTTTAGCAACGCTGGTTCGATTAGCACATTCTTCTTACCTACACTTGTCATTTCTTGATTATTAACTAGTATTGGAATAAAACACATATTTTTAGAACCACAAATCAAGTATAATTGTTAACACCATTTTCGAGGTAAACACCTTCCTCGACCATGAAATGATATTTCTCCCAATTGAGCACCAAATTTGTTTCTTCACATCTAGCTAGCACTTTGTCCAAATTTGCAAGGAAATCATCAAAAGAATCTCTAACCACCGAGAAGTCATCCATGAAGACAACAAGGTAGTCCTCCACCATGTATGTGAAAATAGCCATCATACACCTTTGAAAAGTCACCGGTGCATTACACAAACCAAATAGCATCCGCTTGAAAGAAAAAATACCATAGGGACATGTAAAGGTTGTTTTCTCTTGATCTTCCGGAGAAGTAAAAATTTGGTTGTAGCCCGAATACCATCAAGAAAGAAATAGAAAGCATGACCAGCCAATCCATCGAGCATTTGATCTAAGAAAGGAAGTGGAAAGTGATCATTCCTTGTGACTTTGTTGAGCTTGTGATAATCCATACACACCCTCCAAACGATCACTGTTCTTGTAGGAAGCAATTCATTATTTTCATTGGTGACCACGGTCATGCCCCCCTTATTTGGGACACATTTGAACCAGACAATTCCATGAACTATCGGAGATGGGATAGACAATCCCGGCATCCAACCACTTGATAATCTTCTTTTGACAACTTCTTGCATAGC
Source organism: Nicotiana paniculata (assembly GCA_005239505.1). Classification (NCBI taxonomy): domain Eukaryota; kingdom Viridiplantae; phylum Streptophyta; class Magnoliopsida; order Solanales; family Solanaceae; genus Nicotiana; species Nicotiana paniculata. The sequence goes on along the minus strand of ML302211.1, from coordinate 6,535 downwards.
TTCATTGAGTCTCCTTTGATGTTCAATGGATGGTTTGGAACCATCCTCCAACTTGATATTATTCATGCAAAATGCGGGGATTATCCCTTGAATATCCTCCAAAGTCCATCCAATAACTTTTTTCTTCTTTTGTAGCACCGCCACTATGGAATCTACCTGCACATTAGTCAAACAAGAAGAAAGAATAACCGGTAAAGTAAAATAAGGACCAAGAAAATCATACCGAAGGTGTGGAGGCAATGGATTCAATTCGAAGGTAGGAGGCTCTTCAATAGAAGGCTTTTTAGGAGGAGTTGCCCTATTTTCAAGATCCAAGGATAATTTCCAGGGTGCATAGTTGTACGACCCATTCCTTGAAAAGGGTTCACACATTCCATGAAGCCATCCATCTCATCATCATCATAGTTGAGCAAGACGGCCTCCAACATATCACCAACATTTAGTGTATCACTTGTTTCATCAACAATAACATTGGTCACCAAGTCCATAAAATAACACACCTCATTGCTAGTTGGTTGCACCATGGACTTACACATATGGAATACCACTTTTTCATCAGTAACATGAAGGTAAGTTCTCCGGCTTCAACATCACAAAGAGCCTTCCCCGTAGCAAGGAAAGGTCTCCCAAGAATAATAGGCACCTCATAATTGACTTCACAATCTAGAATGAAAAGCTTCACCGGAAGAATGAATTTATCAACATGAACCAAGACATCTTCAATCACACCCAAAGGAATCTTTATGGTACGGTCGACCATTTCAATCTCATATAGGTGGGTCTTGGTTTCCTAATTCCCAAAGTCTTGTAAACCGAATAGGGCATCAACTTGATACTTGCCCTAAGATCAGAAAAGGGCTTTAGCAAACTCGACATTTCCAAAATTACAAGGAATCGTGAAAGCACGGGGATACTCTAACTTAGGATCCATTTAATGCACAATTTCACTTACTTGATAAGTGACTTTGATGGTTTCAAAATTCATTAACCGCTTCTTTGTCACGAGATCTTTCATAAACTTGACATAACCGGGCATTTGTTCCAAAGCTTCAACTAATGGCATAGTGATTGAGAGACTCTTTATCATTTGAATTAAATTCTTGAATATTTTCTCACCATTTTACTTGGCAAGTATTTGAGGGTATGGAGGTGCAGGCTTAGGCAATGGTGCCTTAACTTTTTGTATTACCGGCTCCGGTATGTCAATAATGTGTTCCCTAGTTCACCTCCCCATGAGTCCCTTCAACACTATCATCAATATCAATCCAAACTTCCTCATTAGGTTGTACCACATTGTTTGGTATCTCTTCTTCTTGCATCACTTGATGATCATCAACAAGTTGCCTTTGACTTGAGGTGGGTGTATTCCCACCTCTTCCACTTCTTATGGTCATGGCGTGCCCCGCTTTGTTACCACCCTTTGGGTTTACTACCATGTCACTTGGTAATTCCCCTTAGGATGAGAATTTAGATCGTGAGAGATTTTCCCCATTTGAACTTCTAAGTTTCAGATTGATGTGTTGTGTGAGGCAAGTTGGGCATCTGTATCAGCATTCTTTTCCATCATTTTCTTGAACATATTTTAATATGCCCCATTTCATTTTATGAAGGACTTAGACCATGGTTAGGACAAAGAGGCGGGTTGCTCGATAGTTGTTCTATCTGCCTTGATTGTTAACCCCCCCCCCCTAATTTCCTTGGTTATTTCCACTTCAATTTCCTTGATTGTTGTTGTTATGCCAATTCCCTTGGTTGTTGTTTCAGCTCCAATTGCCTTGATTGTTAGAATTCCAATTTCCTTGATTGTTTTGTGGTCGCCATTTTTGTTGGTTTGGACCTTGGAAGTTGTTTCTTTGCCCTTGAATATTGTTCACATATTGCACCTCCTCTTCTTGTTCATTATAGGAATCATCTTGCTTAAAGCCACTATCCTCTTGCACATAGTTCTCCACTCGATTGTGCATTAGTGGACCCTTGGTCCTCCTCTTGTTCACCATCACATTCACTCCTTCCATAGCATTTACTTGCTTAGGATTTTGCACTTGATTAAGTTGAGTCATTGCTAGTTGATTCATGGTTGTAGTTAACTCAGCAATGGATTGCCCATGGTCATGCAATTCTTTGTGAAGGTGGATTATATTCGGATCACCTTGTGGAACATTGGCTCGGGATTTCCATGCCGATGACGTTTCTCCAGTTCATCCAAAATCTCACACGCCTACGCATAATATGTAGTCATGAAGTTCCCACTGGCAAGTTGATTCACTACACATTTGTTGGTGGTTTAATCCCACGATAGAAGGTTTTTGAATCATGTTTTCCGTCATGTCGTTGTTGGGTCATTTTTGGATAATAGTTCTATAGTGTTCCCATATCTCGTGTAGTGGTTCATTCGGCTCTTACTTGAATGCTAAGATCTCATCTCGAAGTGTTGCCATGTGCCCGTGAGAGAAGAACTTAGCGATGAATTTTTCCTCCAACTCATCCCAAGTGTGAATGGAATGGTTTGTTAATCATTCCAAAAACTTTCCCGTATAGAGAGAAGGGAAAATCCTTAACCTTAAGGCATCCTTGGAGACATTCGTTTGTTTTCTCCCCTAACAAGTGTCCACCAATCCCTTTCAAATGTTTGTACGCATTTTGAGTTGGAGCACCGGTGAAGAAACCCCGTTGCTCAAGCGAAGTGAGCATCACATTGGTGATTTGGAAGTTGCCCGCCCTAATACATGGAGGAACTAATGCACTATCATATCCTTCATTGAGTAATATCTGATATGGAGCCGCTCGTGGTGGAGGTGGGGGTGGAACGGGTACATTGTCTTGAGGCACCTGACCTCTTCTATTGGCTTGAGGTACAAAAGGTACTTACTCAACTTGCTCATCCTCGACGTCCACATCCCCCAAAGTCATATGTTCGAGATCATTGTTTGACGCAATGGTTGTACCTAAAATTGTTTCACACAAGTTAGTAACAAACAAGGAAAAGAATATATTCCAAAACAAACCCAAATATATTGCTAACACCATTTTAACTCCCCATGAATGGCGCCAAAAATTGATGACGTCCACAACATACCTCAATAAGAGATATGATACGGTCGTATGCAATATAAATTACCCAACCATAAGTCGGGGTCGAATTCACAGGGAGTTATAAGGGGTGTTACGTACATACTTGAAGGAAGAGAATGGATTAATTAAATTTGCACTTCCACAATAAGTTTTGATTTCTACTTCTACTATTACTCTAACAATTGTACGTTATGCAAAATAAACTAGAAATGAACGATTGTTTTTGGTGTTTTTTCCAAATAGTTTAAAAGCCTAGGGTTGTGACCATAACCTAGGTGTTCACCTAATGGGTTAAATACATTAATACTTGTTTTGTTGATTGGGGCGTATTATAGCTCTCAACTCTACATTACCCACTCAATACCTCTCGGTCAGAGGGATATTTTGCCCATTTTGGCCTTTTCAAATCCAAATAGGTATCAAACAAAATAGTTGATATGAGCTAAAATCAGGTTCTTACTATCTCTAGTTTGAACCCTTTAATTAGGCTAATCAAACTCTCAATTATCCCAATTCCTTGTTTGCCAAGTTATCCTAGGCTAGACACCTCTTTCTCAAGTAGAGACTAAGTCAAATAGGCATGAATCAATGCTTGCAACCATTAATTCTAAAATTGAAGCATGAACTAAGCTAAATAATCAACACCCAATCACAAACAAGCATTAAATTAAATACCCAAAAATTTTACACACTAGGGTTGGGTCACAACCCTAGTAAGAATCTAGCTACTTCTAATGGGAATTGAAGAAAATAAAGAAAAAAACTAATTAAACTCATAATCAAAGATTAAAATGATAAAATATAATCTTTAAACACTAAAATAGTCACAAACTTCCTAAAATAACAACAGGTAACGGCTACAACAACTTTTCACTTCAAAACACGACCTAAAATAGTGAAACTCGTCTATTTATAGTGGTCCAAAATTTGCTGACAAAAATGCCCCTCGGGAGGTTTTGCGGGCGCACAATTCCATGTGCAGTGATAATAGGATAAATTCACATAGATTAGCGTATATTTATACTCCAACTTAATGATGCTTCACTGTGTTAGGATGTTAAATAATGTTAAAATGGCTCTAATTGTGGATTTTATGTTTCGTAGGAGCAAAGTGTGCTTATGAGGACCCAGGATGGTGTTTGGAGCCAAATTGAAGGAGAAAGGTCCCTTGGAGTTTCTAGTGTGTGAAAAGAAGGAAGAAAATCGCTAAGGCAAACTACTAGTCAACTAGCGCGACCATAGCGTAGTTGCGCTAGTCCAGGTGTTTGAGGCAGAATGAAGTCCCATTAGCGCGGCCTTAGCGCGCCTAGTAGCGTGACCTCTCTAGCCCAGCGATCAGAGGCAGTACACTTAGCCATTAGTGCGGCCAGTAGAGCGTTCACTAGCGCGGCCGCGCTAGTCCAGTTCGCACACGTTATTTTCAGGGGTAAAATTGGAAGCTTGGGACAATTCCACTTAACCTATATAAGGTTCAACTCGCCCAAAAGAGAGGATAATCAATATTTTAAGGTCTTAGTCAAGGCAAAGAGAGGCAAGAGGAAAGGAGGACAATTGAGCATCAAATCTCATCTTTCTTCCTTGTGTTTTTACCATTATTGATGAATTCTTCTATTGTTGTTTTTAGCACAATTATGAGTAGCTAACTTATTTAGTCTAAGGTTTTAGTAGAAACTGTTGAGGATGAATATCTTGTTATATTAATATAGTCTGTTTGGTTTTAATCTCTATTTGTTCAACTAAGTTCTTGTTGTAGTTGATTGAAGGCTCAATTAGCTGTGCCTATTTAGTGTGTATCTACTCGGGAGAGAATGCATATTCAAGTAGTTGTTGAAAAACACCACTGCCAAAGTATAGGAGGGATCCATAACCGGGGNACTCGGGAGAGTGCGTCTAGTAAATTGTTGTAATTACTCGGGAGAGATTTACGGTAACAAGAGTGCTCATGATTGATAGATATAATTAGGCCAAACTATATGAAATATACAAGAAGGTATTCCATCAACAGGGGAAACCATAACCTTAGATCTTTCTCGCATTTGTTTACAACCCAGCAGTATATATATTCTAGTTTAATTAATTTCATTCAGTTTTAGTTAGTAGAAACACCAACAATTGATATTCATAATCTTTGGGAAGTTGATTACGAAGAATCGAGTGAGTCTAACAACGATAATTGATAGGTTAATTCCCTGTGGGATTCGACTCCCGGCGAAATACTCAGATTATATTTGCAACGTCCGCTTAGTCTTTTTATAAGACATTGTTGGGCGTGATCAAAGTTTGGCGCCGTTGCCGGGGAATTAATGGTGTTATCAATTAAAGTTTGAAGAAATACAAAAAAATTCTTAGTATAGTCAATTTTCTTCAATTTTCATCTATAAATTGAAATTTTAACGTTTGCTAACTGGGTTGTAAAGGTGCATGCCTAGAAACTCATCGAGAGCTGGTGAAGTATTTGAAGCCTTATCAGACCCTGAGAAAGTTTTCAAGGCCTTGAATCGGGCCAACCGAAAAAGAAAACAACAACCACCAATTAAAGAACTTGAATCCGACATGGTAGATCTAAACAACAGGAATAACAATGGGGAAGACGTGGTTGACCCAACTATGCAGTTTGTGGAAACTCTTGTGCCAAAGGCTCCTTTATATGACTGGCACAACTCACAACAGAGAATTTGGCCACTGCAATAGTAGTCCCTCAGATACAGGCTGAGTCCTTTCAGATTACAAACAATATGTTGCACTTGTTTCAGAACAAGAGACTATTTTTGCGGTCATACATTGAGGATCACCAACGGCATTTGAAGAATTTCCTATCGATTTGCAAAACTCAGAGGCAGCCAAACGTCACTCAGGAAGCAATAAAACTGTTGTTGTTTCCATTCGCAGTGACAAGAGCAGCCCAGACTTGGCTAAACTCGCTCCCCATTAATTCCATTACCACATTGGAGGAGTTAGTTAAGCAGTTCGTGAACAAATTCCATCCACCCAACAAGACAGCTCCACAAATTGATGAAATCTTGAGCTTCAGACAGAAGCCAACGGAAACATTACAGGAAACATGGGAACGATTTAAAGGAATGATGGTTATCTGTCCGCACCATGGTATTCCAGAGAAGATGTTGGGGTAGTGTTTCTATATGGGTCTGGCGGATAGTGTAAAGGCAAATGTAGATGCTTCAACTGGTGGAGCATTCTTGAGCAAAACATGGAGAGAAAGCCAGATCCTACTTGATAAAATGGCGCAGAATTAGGGGTGCACAACCAGGAATGCACCCATTACCCCAGTAGTTCACTCAGTGGCCTTAGATCCATCCAACATTCTTGCTGAAAATATGACCACCTTGATGACACAGATGAGCATACTCACCAAAAAGGTGGAGGAGTCAGGGCAAAAGATGCAGGTACATATTGTGGATACAACCAATGGGGGCTTATGCACATCTTGCATTAGTCAGCCACT
>ML302210.1:0-24667 GCA_005239505.1 Nicotiana paniculata | reverse complement strand
TAATATTTATAGCAAAAAAATAGTATAGAATTTGGGTGTGGTCAAAAAATAGTTGTTCACACCTGCCAGACCAGATGCTATTGCTTCAGATGCTGTCATTACAAGTATTGTCTCAATTTGTCACAGAGATGCCTCTATATTATTTGACCCTGGTTCCACTTATTCATATGTTTCTTCGTATTTTGCTCATTTTATGGATATTCCCCATGAGTCTCTAGTCTCGTCCGTTCATGTATCTACTCCTATGGGTGATACTATTATTGTGGACCGCGTATATCAGTCATGTGTGGTGACTATTGAGGTTCTGGAGACCCGAGTGGACATTTTGCTGCTCAGTATGGTTGACTTCGATGTGATATTGGGTATGGATTGGTCTCCATGTCAGGTTGTCCTAGATTGTCACACCAAGACTGTTACATTGGCGATGTCGGGATTGTCGAGGGTTGAGTGGAGCGGTTCTATAGACTATGTACCTAGTAGGGTGATTTCATATTTGAAGGCTCAGCATATGGTTGAGAAGGGTTGTCTATCCTATTTGGCTTTTGTGAGTGATGTTAGTGTAGAGACTCCTACCATTGATTCTGTTTTGGTGGTACGTGATTTTCCAGATGTGTTTTATGCAGACCTACCGTGCATGCCTCTTGATAGGGATATTGATTTGGTGCCGGCACACAACCCATTTCTATTCCACCGTATCGTTTGGCACCAACAAAGTTGAAGGAGTTGAAAGAACAACTTCAGGAACTCCTTGATAAGGGGTTTTGTTCGGCCTAGTGTGTCACCTTGGGGTGTACTAGTTCTAATTTTGAAGAAGAATGATGGTTCCATGAGGATGTGCATTAATTACAGGCAGTTGAACAAGGTCATAATCAAGAACAAGTATCCTTTCCCTCGTATTGATGATCTATTTGACCAACTTCAGGGAGCGAGGGTGTTCTCCAAGATTAATTTGAGGTCCGGTTACCACCAGTTGAAGATTCGGGATTCAGATATTCTTAAGACAGCTTTCAGGACCCGATATGGCCATTCTGAGTTCTTGGTGATGTCTTTTGGGCTGACCAATGCCCCAACAACGTTCATGCATTTGATGAACAATGTATTCTAGCCCTATTTGAACTCAATCGTTATTGTGTTCATGATGACATCTTGGTGTACTCTCGTAGCTAGGAGGAGCATGCTCAGCATCTGAGGATTGTATTGCAGAAATTGAGGGAGCAGAAGCTTTGTGCAAAGTTCTCCAAGTGTGAGTTTTGGCTCGGTTCAGTAGCATTCTTGGGGCACGTGGTGTCCAGTGAGGGTATTTAGGTGGATTCAAAGAAGATAGAGGCGGTGAAGACTTGGCCTAGACCGTCCTCAGCCACGGATATTAGGAGATTTCTTGGTTTGGCGGGCTATTACCGTCGCTTTGTGGAGGGATTTTCATCTATTGCATCGCCCTTGACTAAGTTGACCCAAAAGGGTGCTCCATTCAGGTGGTCGGACGAGTGTGAAGAGAGCTTTCAGAATCTCAAGATTGCTTTGACCACAACCCTAATGTTAGTTTTGTCATCAGCTTCAGGTTCTTACACCGTGTATCGTGATGCCTCGAGGGTAGGTATTGGATGTGTTCTGATGAAGAAGGGTAGGGTGATTTCCTATGCCTCGCGCCAGTTGAAGACTCATGAGAATAACTATCATGTACATGATCTGGAGTTAGCATCTATTGTCCATGCCTTGAATATCTGGCGGCACTATTTGTACGGGGTTCATTGTGAGATCTATACTGATCACCGGAGTTCGCAGCATCTGTTCAAGTAGAAGGATCTTAATTTACGTCGGAGATGGTTAGAGCTTCTTAAGGACTATGATATCACTATTCTGTACCATCCAGGGAAGGCCAATGTGGTGGCCGATGCCTTGATTCGCCGGACGGAGAGTTTGGGGAGTTTAAAATATCTTCCGGTGGCAGAGAGACCCTTGGCATTAGATGTTCAAGACTTAGCAGGCTAGCTTGTCAGGTTGGATAGTTCGGAACCGAGTCGGGTATTGGCTTGTGTGGTCTCCAGGTCTTCTCTTAGTCCTTAGTCCTCGGTACTGGATGACCTATGGTCAACACTGTGTATATATTTCGGGATGGATCTTCCCTGGGCCGTATGAGCCATATGAAGTACCTAGTGGTTGAGATATTGAGAGTGAGGGCATTTGAGGTTGATACCATGGTGCATCATTTTCAGCATATGCATTGGCATGTAGTGATAGTAGAATTATCTTCATTACACTGTTAGGCACTGCCTTACTTCCGATTATGAATTGCCTAAATTGTTTTAAGAGCATTTCTACGTTTTTGTACATTTATTTCATGTTATTTGCACTGATTGAGTTCCTCACTATCTTCAGTCCATAGTTTGGAATTGTTATTTACTGAGTTGGTGTACTCACGTTACTCTCTGCACCTTGTGTGCATATCCAGGAATTTTTGGGCACGACAGTGACTGCTGATTTTTATGCATTTGGAGTTATGGACTGTTGAGGTAGCTGTACGACGTTGGACCTTGATCTTCTCTTACGTAGTTTATTATACTTTGAGTTTAATTCTATAGACATTTTGTGGACTATGTCCGACTATTAGACACCCATGTACTCAGTGACACCCCGATTATTGTAACAGCCGTATCGTATTTATTGGGTAAACTTTGTGTTTAAATGGATTTTTATTAATGTTAAACCTTTTTGCTGTTAAATTTAAAATATGTTTTTTTACTATAATGGAGAAAAATGTTGGATTTAGGCTTTTGCCTAGTTTCACGATAGGCGCCATCACGACGAGGTAGGTTTTGGGTCGTGACAAGTTGGTATCAGAGCCTAGGTTACATAGGTCTCACGAGTCATGAACGGATTTAGTCTAGTCTTGTGGATCGGTACAGAGACTTCTATGCTTATTTTTGAGAGGCTGCAACACCTTTAGGAAAATCTCACATTCTTGAATTCTTGTCGTGCGAATCTGTTGATTTTGGTAACTAAAGTTCTGTTGTTTCATTCTCTCACAGATGGTGAGGACTCGCACCACTGGGCTAGAGGGCCAGCCACCAGTACCACCAGCCAGAGCCGCGAGAGGCCGAGGCCGCGGTAGGGGAAGAGGTGCAGCCCGCACAGTAGCTGAGGCAGTATCTGCGACATTCCTCTAGATCTCCTTATGGGAGAAACTTCCCCTGCAGAATAAACAACTCAGCCATCATAGATACCAGAGCAGGAGGCTCACAGAGAGCCAACGAGGAGAGTGGTGATACCCCAGAAAGAGGACTTGGAGATTGAGCTGGAGGACCCCAAGGGGGGTGATGAGTCTGGACAGCCACATGACACCACCAGAGACCCCATGTAGACAGAGGCCTCATAGGAAGTTCTCTTTACTCTCTATCCCTCCCCTATTCTATTTTTGCTTTTAGCATTGAGGACAATGCTAATTTTTATTTGGGGGGGGGGGTGTGGAGGATGGTCTTATTTGGATTTGATGATTTTGATGGTTTGTAATAACTTTGATACTATTTTTATTTATGTTTTTACTTATCGTATTTTTATTTTCGTTATTTTTCACTTTTGGTATGTATATAACTCTACCATTCCATGTATATATTCATCCCCATTTTGTGTATATTCGTTTTACTCCCCTATTGTACATATTCATTCTACCTTATGCATTTTGCTTTATAAGTTTGTGGCTTCTTATTTCATTTAGTAGCTTCTTTTTGAATTTGTAGCTTATTTTTACATTTTGTTTCGTGATAAATAAGCCTTTGGTTTTCTTAATGCCACAGTTCTTTTCAAAGGTGGAATTTATGTGAACCGGGTGACTCTTCCCAACGATAGATAGCGTAACAACCTTCTTAAGGGATTGAGTCTGCTTTTTTTGTTTTCTTTTTGTTTGATATATAGTAGTAATGAATAAAATTGACTCAAGTAAGCTTCACTTGGCACTAGCACATTTACCTTCGACCTCATGGTTAGAGACAACTTTGTTGACGAGATTAGTTCTAGTTGTGACCTTTAAAATCTTGAGTTGACTAAAACTATCATCAAGTGATTTCTGTTGGGTATATGTGATCTTCAATCCTAGCCAGGGTTGTTATGGGCACTCGACTCTATTATTTTTAACAATCCAGTAGCTTGAGAGGTGAGGTTTTGAATTACAAGTCCAAGTCCCATTCCAACAAGTCTAGAACTTGCCACGAATATTTTCTAGGCAAAATTCTAAGTGTAGCTCGACTTGAGAAGTGATTAAAGGCTCTCCTTGGTTTCATTTGAACTTTCAAAACTTCCAAAGTCTACCATTATGATATCCTTATTCAACCCCTTTGAGCCTAAGCCTTTTTCATTCAATAACCACATTACAAGCCTTCATCCATTCTGTAATGACCCTCTCTTGGTACCCAGTCTTTCCTTAGCGTTTATGATGAACAATAGGCAAGAAGATAAGTTTGGGGGAGAGATAAGGAAGTTCAAGATGATGAAAGGTTCAAAGAACAAAAAGAATTGATTAAAAGGAAAGGTAAAGAAAAGGATGAAAAGCCAAAAAGAAGCATGTCAAAAGAAAAGTAAAGGTTGAAAGGATTCAAGAAAACAATGTTCAAAGGCTTGGAATGATGAGAAAAGGAGAAAAATGTTCGTCATATAGAAGAAAAGAGTGACAATGTGTCTCTCTAGCTCCCCCAAGAAAGAAGAAAATGACTCAAAGAGTCAAGAAAGCATGAACCGAATTGAGAAAATGGAGTGCTTAAGGAAAGATGTTACTATCATGGTTCATTATGTCCGACCTCGATCCAAAAAGCCTTCATTACATCCCGCTAAAGTCCTATTGGATTTCAAGTTCAGTGAGCTTATATTAGTGGTGATTTACATGAGGGGCAAGCCTATGGTACTTAGAGTCGGACTTGTTGCATTCTTTTGAGAGAGATGAGCACACTTCTTTACAATCCCAGTTGTGAGTGTCACATTCTATAAGGTGAGATGAGCTCCTGTAGAGTAGAGGAGAAGGAGTCTGGGATCCACAATGACTTACGTGAGGGAGCGGGTTTTATTGATGAATTGAGTTAACTCTTGATGTTGTTGTGTCACATTAGACCTATGAAACTCAAAAAGTCGTAGCATAATGTTGTTGGTAATGCATTTTTTATGAGGGTAATTGTTAGTTCCAATTGAAGTTTGATGAAGTCACCTTAGGAAAATTGAAATTTTCCTTTCTTTTTCTTGTGAAAGTGGGAATTACCTTGTTTGCTTGAGGACAAGCAAAAGCTTAAGTTTGAGGGAGTTAATAACTAGGGTTTTAGCCTATTATTTGCTCTCGTTTCCTTAGGTTTTGGGCCAAAAATGATAAAGGTATTCCCAAAAACTAACTTACTGTGCTTGCATGCAGGTTTTGGTCAAGATGAGGAAAAGAAGACAAAATAAGCTCATGAAGGAGTCAAACTTGCACAAACCAGAAGAAGGAAATGGACCGCTGGTCGTGATGGAAAAACACAGCCGTGTAGTGTTCATCGCTGAGGCGGATACAAAAACGCGGCCCGCAAAAATGAGGTTCAGAGAAGCTGCAGCCAAGTATAAACATTAGCGTTGACCCCGCTATAAAAGCGCGTCCGTGAACCCTTTGGCGTGACAGGATTTACGCTGACAGCGAGATATAGATTCAAAGAGTTTGCAAAGTGGACTCAAAAGGAAGAACGAGGCCCGCGTCTAAATTACACGGCCGCGAAGTTACCAGATGCGGTGGAAATTCCGCTGGGAGCGTGACAAGAGGTTCAGAGACTTGGCAAGTGAAACCTAACTGAGGAACATAGTCCGCGAACATAATACGCGGCTGTAATTAAAGCCAACGCGGACGCGAATATTTTTACGCTGTCCACGAAACCTAGTCCAGTCCAGTCCAAGCCCAGATTTGAAGAAACGTGGTCCGCGCTCGTTATTGCACGGACGTGAAAGCCGAAGCGCCGAGGCTCCCATTTTTACACTGTCAGTAAAACCTCCATAGGGGCATTTTTGTCCGAAAAATTCAGCTGCGTATAAATAGATCTTTTTCATTTATTTAGGTTAAGCTTTATATCAAGGAACACGTGAACAATCGTATTTTACCATTTTGAGTAATTTTAGAGTAGTGTTAGCTTCTATCTTTAGATTTTATTCTTGTATTTGTTTTATGGCTTATATTACATCTCCATCTTTAATTTCTACCATTATTATGAGCAGCTAGACCCTATAGCCAGGGTTGTGACCTAACCCTAGTGTGGGTATTTAATGGGTCTTGAGTTTTAGGGCTTAATTTTTTATGGGTTAGTGATATTTAGCTTATTTCATGCGTTAATTGTAGAATTGGTGGTTGCAAACACCGATTCATGCCTTTATGACTTAGGCTCTTCTTGAGAAAGAGGGTCTAAGTCTAGGAAAAGTAGGCTAACAAGGAATTAAGGTTAATTCAAGAGATTGATAGCCCCAATTAAAGGGTTAAACCTAGAGATAGTAATACCCCACTTGAGCCAACTTCTCTTGCATTGCTTGAACAACTATTTGAGCTTGAGAAAACCAAATCGGGAAAAGTCACTCAAACTACCGAGAGGTATAGAGTGAGTGTTTATGAGTGAAGGTTATATCACGATCCGAAGCATAACAATATTGTCTTAGATTCTTGACCCCATTAGATACTCGCCCAGGCGTAAGTCACTTCCCTAGTGCCTTTTATTACTTGAAAAACTCTCACAAAAATATTGTAGTTAGATTACTCTTTAGCATTCACTAGTTTAATATTAGAATAGAAACAATTTCAACCATGGTTAGAACTACAATTATAAACAACACGCACATCTAGATTAGGTAGAAACCCAACTCCAACCAATATTAACTCCCTGTGGATATCGATCCCGACCTATCGAGTAAAACTGCATCGACCTCTCCTCGCTACTTTATAGTGGTGTAGGGTTGGAACCGATCACTTTTTGGCACCGTTGCCGGGGATTTAAACTGTTTTAGCTATATATCTGACTAGTTGTGTGTCTTGTTTTTCTTTCCTTCTATTTTACTAATTTTTATGTGTTAATCGCTTTAGGTACAAAATGGCTGATCCTCTCGGCAATGTTCTCCCGGGGGAGGAGGTAGATGATAATGGTGATGATTAGGTGCATCTAGTACCTCAAGCTCAAAGAACTGGCCGCCAGGCCAATGACAACATTTCAGACCCTTCCCCACCTCCTCTAAAGGCAGCACATCAGGTGCTTCCCAATGAAGGTTACACCAGTGCTATTGTCCCACCCCGGATCCGGGCGGGCAATTTCCAGATTACAAATGTTATGTTGACCTTATTGGAGCAAATATGGTTCTTTATTGGAGCTCTCCATCAGAATGTATATAAACATCTAAAGGGTTTTGTAGATACCTGTTGGGGAAGCAAATAGACAAACGTGTTGGAGGATGCATTGAGACTGAGATTGTTCCCCTTTTCACTTAGAGGGAAAGCTTTGGACTGGCTCGAGATGCTCCCCAACCATTCCATCACCACGTGGGATGAGTTGACTGACAAGTTTATAACCATGTTTTTCTCACCGGGTCATATGGCAACATTAAGGGATGAGATCTTAGCCTTCAAACAGGAACCTAATGAACCTCTTCATGAAATCTGGGAGAGATATAAAACTATGGTAAAGGAATGCCCCAACAATGACATGACTGAAGCAATAATTCAGCAGAATTTTTACAAGGGTATCAACACTACCAACCAATGCGTGGTAAATCAGCTAGCTGGAAGGGAAATTTATGAAGATGCCTTATGCCGATGCTTGTGATATACTTGATGAAATGGCTGACACTTCTTCAGCTTGGCAGAGTCGGGAAAATGTTCCTCAAGGTGAACCGAATGTAATCAATCTTCACAAGGAACTTCAAGACCACAGACAAGCCATAGTTGAGTTGACAACTACTATGAATCAACTAGCAAAATCCCAACTTAAGCAAGTTCAAGGAACAAAGCAAGTAAATGCAATGGAAGGAATTAATTTAATGGTCAAATATAAGAGACAGCGTGGTCAACAAGTGCAAAGCAATCAAGATCAATATGAACAAAGTGAAAGTGGCTACAACCAAGATGATTCTTATGATGACCAAAGCGAGGAAGTTTTGTATTCCAACAACTACCAAGGACAACGGAGCAATGCTCCGAATCAACTATGGAGATCGCAAGGGAATAACCAAAATTGGAGAAACCAAGGCTAAGAAAATTGGAACAATAATAACAACAACACCTCAAACAATTGGGGGAAAAACAACCAGAATTGGGGTGGCAATAACAATAACAATTGGGGAGGTAATGGAAATCGGGGGTCGGGCTTTCAAAGGCCCCCGATGTATCAACAACCCAAAAATCCACCTCCATATCAATCTCAAGGTCAAAGTTCTTCAACTAATTAGATGGGGTAGATCGAGAATATGTTCAAACAAATGATGGAAAGGAATACAAATTATGATGATCAAATTGCCTCCCACACTAATTCCATCCTCAACCTTGAAGTACAAATGGGTCAAATCTCGCAAACATTGAACACTCGCCCTAAGGGCCCTCTACCAAGTGACATAGTAGTAAACCCGAAGGGTGGGAACAATACAGGACATGTCATGGCGGTGACCACAAGGAGCGGTAGAGGTGGTGAAGCAAATATCTCCAATAAAAAGAAAGTTGTGAGTGATGATGTTGTGGTACAAAAAAATGATGATATAAGGATCAATTGATGAGAAAGTGAGTGAAGAGAATTTGAACGATGAAGTGAGGACTGATATTCATGACAATGAGGATGAGACTCAAAATAACGTGAACCCGTCTAGGGAACACGTGATAGATATACTGGAAACGGTAGTTCCAAAAGCCAAAGCTCCTTTTCCAAGGCCTCCTTCGGCTTTTATTCAAAGACTTTCAAAGCAAAAGAATGAAAACCAATTCAAAAAGTTTATTGAGATGATGAAAAACTTGTCAATCAATGTTCCCTTAGTGGAAGCTCTTGAGCAAATGCTGGGTTATGCCAAGTTTATGAAAGACTTGGTAACTTAAAAGAGATCTATGGATTTTGAGACCATCAAAATGACTTATCAACTGAGTGCAATTGTGCATTCGGTGGCTCCAAAGCTTGAAGATACCGACGCATTTACAATTCCTTGTACCATTGGGAGTGCGAATTTTGCAAAGGCCTTGTGTGATTTGGGTTCAAGTATAAATTTGATGCCTTACTCCGTATTCAATACTTTGGGTATTGGTCAATCGAGAGCTACTTCAATGAGATTGCAAATGGCGGATAGAAAAATGAAAAGGCCGTTTGGTATTATTGATGATGTTCTTGTCCGGGTCGACAAGTTTATTTTGCCTGTTGATTTTATGATTCTCGATTGCGAAGTCAACTATGAGGTTCCTATAATATTGGGAAGGCCTTTCCTAGCAACATGGAAGGCTTTGGTTGATGTGGAAGCAGGGGAGATCACTTTTCGGGTGGCGATGAAAAGGTTGTATTCCACGTGTGCAAATCGATGAGGCAGCCGAGTAGTAATGAAGTTTGATCTTTTGTGGATCTTGTGATGAAGGTGATAGTTGATGAAACAAGTGCCATGATCAATGCGGAAGATCCTATGGAAGCTGTATTATTGAACCATGAGGATGATTAGAGGGATGTCCTGGTTGAATGTGCAAATGCCTTGCAAGGAATGGGATCCTACTCTTATGGGCCCCGTAAACTCTCCTTGGACTTGGAAAAATGGAAGACTCCACTGACAAAACCCTCAATCGAGGAGCCACCAACATTGGAGTTGAAGCTTATACCCTCTTACCTCAGGTATGAATTCTTAGGCCCATCTTCTATATTACATGTTATTCTTTCTGCTTCCTTAACCAAAGTGCAGGTAAACTCCACTCTTGAGGTGCTTCAAAGAAGAAAAAAGGAAATCAGATGGACCTTAGCTGACATTCGGGGCATAAGCCCCGCCTTTTGCATGCATAAAATTATACTTGAGGATGACGCAAAACCTTCCATGGAACGTCAAAGGAGGTTGAACGAGGCTATGCAAGAGGTCGTCAAGAAAGAAATTATCAAATGGCTTGATGCGTGGGTGGTGTATCATATTTTGAATAGTGCATGGACTTCACTGGTGCAATGTGTGCCGAAAAAAGGGGGTATGCCTGTTGTGACAAATGAGAAAAATAAGTTGATCCCTACTAGGACCGTGATCGGATGGAGGGTATGTATGGATTACCGAAAGTTGAACAAAGAGACCCGCAAAGATCATTTTTCATTGCCCTTTCTTGATCAAATATTAGACAGAATTGCCGGGCGTGCCTACTATTGATTTTTGGATGGGTACTCAGGGTACAACCAGATTCTCATAGCCCCGGAAGACCAAGATAAAAATACTTTCACATGCCCGTATGGAACATTTGCATTCTCACGGATGCCGTTTTTGGATTGTGTAATGCACCCGCTACCTTTCAGCGGTGCATGATGGCTATATTTACGGACATTGTGGAGGACCTCCTCGAAGTCTTTATGGATGATTTCAGTGTTGTTGGGGACTCATTTGAAGAATTCTTGGAAAATCTTGACAAGGTTCTAGCCCGATGTGAAGAGACAAATCTTGTGCTTAATTGGGAAAAATGCCACTTTATGATCGAGGAGGGCATTGTCCTCGGCCATAAGATCTCAAAAAAAACCGAATCGAATTGTACAAGGCGATGATAGAAGTGATTTCAAAGCTACCTCCTCCTAATTCCGTTAAGGGAGTTAGGAGCTTTCTTGGGCACGCGGGGTTCTACCGAAGGTTCATCAAAGACTTTTCCAAAGTGGTGAATCCCTTGTGCAAGCTACTAGAAAAAGATGCAAAGTTTGTGTTCAATGAAGAGTGCATGAAGGCTTTTGAGCTTCTAAAGTATAAATTGACAACAACTCCAACCATTACCGAACCCAATTGGAGCTCTCCCTTTGAGCTCATGTGCGATGCAAGTGACGTTGCGGTAGGAGCGGTTTTGGGGCAAAGGGTAAACAAGATATTTCACCCAGTGTATTATGCAAGCAAAACAATAAATGATGTTCAGGTCAATTATACGGTGACAGAGAAAGAGTTTTTAGCAATTTTGTTCGCCATGGAAAAGTTTCGACCTTATCTCATGGGTGCCAAAGTGATTGTTCACACCGATCACGCGGCACTCCGTTACTTGATGACCAAAAATGACTCAAAATCTAGATTGATGAGATGTGTTTTGTTGCTTCAAGAGTTTGACCTCGAGATCATTGATAAAAAAGGAAATGAAAATCAGGTAGCGGATCATTTGTCCCGTTTAGAAGAGGAAGGGAGGACCAAAGATGGTCTTGAAATTAATGATGCATTCTCGGATGAGCAACTCCTCTCCGTTTATTTGAATGGTATGCCTTGGTTCGCGGATGTTTCTAATTTCCTTGTTATCGACATCGTCCCGTGTGAGCTCTCTTCTAACCAAATGAAGAAACTCAAACGGGACAGTTTGGACTATTATTGGGATGAGCACTATTTGTTCAATATTTGCAATGATGGGGTGATTCATAGATGTGTCCCAGAGGAGGAGCAAGTGAGTATACTTGATGCTTGTCATTCCTCGCCTTACGGTGGTCATTACGGTGGGGCGAGAACTACTTCCAAGGTTCTTAGTTGTGGTTTCTATATGCCAACCCTGTATAGGGATGCAAGTGAGCTTGTCAAGAGATGTGATGAATGTCAGAGAGCTAGGGGAATATAAAAGAAGGATGAAATGCCTTTCACCACTATTCTTGAAGTTGACATTTTTGACGTGTGAGGCATAGACTTCATGGGGCCTTTTGTGAGTTCGTGTGGCAACACTTACATTCTAGTGGAGATTGATTATGTTTCCAAGTGGGTTGAAGCCGTGGGTGGAAGCCGTGACTTTGCCCAACAACGAGGCCCGGAGAGTGGTGGTATTCCTCAAGAAAAATATCTTCACACAGTTTGGTACTCCTTGAGAAATCATCAATGATGGGGGGTCTCATTTCTGCAATAGGGCATTTGACACTTTGCTTTCAAAGTACGGTGTCAATCACAAGGTGTCAACTCCTTATCACCCCCAAGCTAGTGGACAAATGGAGATCTCAAACAGGGAAATTAAAAGCATATTGTCAAAAACTGTGAATGCAAATAGAACGGATTGGTCAAGGAAGCTCGATGATGCATTGTGGGCTTATAGGACTGCATTTAAGACTTATGTTTCCGTATCGATTGGTGTTTGGGAAAGCGTTCCATTTGCCGGTTGAGCTAGAACATAAATCCATGTGGGCCTTGAAGAGGTTAAATCTTGAGTGGGATGTTGCAGCGAATCTCCGGGTGGAACAACTCAATGAGCTAGATGAGTTCCGGTTTCATGCCTATTCAAGCTCATCATTGTACAAGGAGAAGATGAAATAATTGCACGTAATATGCCCAAAACTAGGAATTAAAGGATGGTGATTTGGCCCTTCTCTTCAACTACCGGTTACGTCTGTTTCCGGGAAAGCTTAAGTCTAAATGGAGTGGCCCCTTTAAAGTAGTGCATGTAACACCTTTTGGTGCTCTTGAATTGAAGAACAAAAATGGTGAAAACTTACGGGTTAATGGGCACCGTGTGAAGCATTACTTGGAAAATTTTATGACAACCACGTGGTGTCCTTGATCAAGTTCCAATGATGATGGTAACCTGCATCGTGCTGCGACGTTAAATCAGGTGCTTCTTGGGAGGCAACCCAATTGTTTTTTCTTTCTTTTTCATTTTTCTTCTTAGATTAGGCTCTATTTTGAACTAACTGGTTGGGGGATTTGTGTAGGAATTGTTTGTACAGTGCAAGATTGTAGCTAGAAAATTTTTGCTAAGAATGGGATTTACGCTGATTACACTCAAAATTTCGCGGTCAGCGGGAGATTTTTCGCGGGAGCGTAAATGTGCAGTGGACACGGACTTGAAAAGCCCTGAATGAAAACTCTCTGAAGTTGCATTCACGTCTGTGGTCGTTAATTCGCGATCAGTGGTGCTTGTTTCGCGGTCCGACCTCTTTTTCCGCTGTCAGCGGAGTTGGTCAAGTAACAACTCTTCAAAAATCTAAAAGCGCGGACCACGATGAAATTCCACGACCGCGTCCACGTAGGTCGGTGGGTCCGTCTGTTTTTAGTATAAATAGAAGGGCCCATCTCCTTTTACCCTTTTCGAACTATCACTTCTCAAACCCATACAACACTGTTCATCTTCTTCTGGTCTGCATCTTGAATTCATTTCATTAATCAAGAAGTTAATTTCTACCACAAATCAAACAACCGGTATGCTAAATTTCTTAATCTTCCTTTTAGTTCTTTTTTTTTTTTTTTTAGTTCCATTTTGTTTTTCTTTTGGTTAGGGTTAATACAAGCCTAAGTCAAAATAATTTACAATTGAGGGTTATTTCAGATAGGTAATTGATTTTCAGGCCTGATAGAGGATGGGGTTGTTCATTCTGCTGTTTAATTGCAAAAAAAATTGATAATGTAAAACCCTAGGTCGTAAAACCTTCACTAGTGCCTGTGCATTTTGAATCCCGCGGACTGCGGCCCAAAATTTCGCGGCCCGTGTTCATAAGTTTGGCTATGCTAAAATGGGTTGCCTGTTCGCGGCGACAGAGTTATTTTCACGGTCAGGGACTAACATTACGCGGCCGCGCTTATAATTTCGCACATCGTGCTCCTTAACTTCAGAGAATTATTAAACTGGGTCCGCGACCGTGTTCATTTTTACGCGGTCAGCGTTTCTTGTTTTGCGGCCGCACCCAGATTTACACGGTCAGCAGTGACTCGGCTTCGGAGACTGGGAAGTTTGAGCCCCAGTCTTCCGCGGTCGCGTCTCTTTTTACGCGGACCGCGGTGGCCAGTCCGCGGCCGTGACTCCTTTTTCGCTATCAGCGGACCACTGCTCTGTTAAACACTGTGATCATTTATCTGCTTTTATTTCATAATTGATTGAGTAACATTACTAATGAGCTTTCACTGATTGTGTATGCAGATAATGGTTAGATATCGAGGTGGTCCAGGAAAAAAACAAGGGAGGGGAGATTCCTCCTGGGGCCGGGGGAGAGGAAAAGAGACAACACCCCTAGCTCCTAAAAGAATCATTGGTAATAAACAGACCCTCCGGAGACCCACACCAAACACTTTGGAGACCAGTGAATATGTCCTCTCTCGGGAGATTTATGAGGGGGAGGCTGCCCAAACCCAACAAGAGGCACAATCTCAGCCTTACAGGCTCGTAAATGAATCTAACTCTTTATCCGAGTCTGGCTCAGAAGGATATAGTGAGACTCCAACACCTCTTGCCCCAACTGTTGCAACTTTAGCCTCCATAGCAGGCGCAATGAAAGTTGATAGTGATGACGATGTTCCGGATGACGGGAGAGGTGGTGACACTCGGACTGGGGGATTGGTGAGATCAAGGAACCCGACGGTATGGCAAGACCGATTCATCAGTGAGAAGGCCTACCACAAGTTCCTAGAATGGTGGTCTCAAAAGTCACTCATACTTGAGAGGGACTTCATTGAGAGAGATCTTCTACCCCAAAACCCCAACGTCAAGAGATAGTTCAATGAAAGAATGGGGTGGAAGTTGTTCACCAACAAACTACCAGAAGCCAATGAGTATTTGGTTAAAGAGTTTTATGCAAATGTCGCCCACATAAAAAAGGACACATATTTGACCAAGGTCCAGAAACGAAAGATTATGTTTGATGGCAAGACTTTAAATGATTATGCTGGGGTCAATGATGAGGATGAGTTTCTCTATCTGGAAAAGATGGCTTTCGATGAATTAGACCGCCCGTGGCTTGCATCGGTGATAGCCAATCCTGGGAATACTCCAGCTTGACTTACACCGGGGGTTCCAATCTTTAGGAAAACTCTAAGATTTGGAGAAAAGGGGTGGTCCACTTTTATGTGTAGTCGGATAGACCCTACTCAGCATGACAGTGATATGCCGGTCTCCTGGACGATTATAGTGGCGGCTATCATGGGGGGGTTCCTAATAAATGTGGGAAACATTATGGCCAGAGTTATTACTAGAGCTATTGGCAAGGATGAAAGATCGTATCCCTTCCCAAACTTCCTCACCATGTTCTTAGAGGACCAGGGAGTAGAAGGGAGGGACTTTGACACCAAAGTGAAGCTAAAAAGGGCATTCTCCTGGTACAGCCTTCAGGGTCCAGACAACCCCAAGTCCAAGGGAAAAGCCACCGCATCCACTGGCCAGTCTGAAGATCCAGGGGTAGTGGCCACTGGGTCCAAGCCTTCCACTGCCGAGGGTTCATCTGCTGCCATGCCACATTCACCCTCTGGGCCATCTACTTCTATCCCACCATCAGTTCCTTCATCATCAGCATACCCTCAGATGCTCTGAGGGTTAATCAGACTTTGGCCGGCATCAATAACTGGATGCAGGTAGCTACATCAATGCTATCTGCCTTATCCAGTGCAGTAGCAGCTCAGGCAGTTCCAGCACAGCTCCAGATGCCTCCATCAGTGGAGGAATCATTGAAGAGTATTCTTGACAGCCAAAAGAAGATTCTGGAGTCTCTGGGTGCACATGAAAATGTAATCAAAGGAGCTGGGTAAACAGGTGAGGAAAAGTGAAGAAGGTTCAAGAACAGTTGAAGAAGGAGGTGGCGAAGCTCACTTCCGCCAGCGACATTCCTCTAGATCTCCTTATGGGAGAAACTGCCGCTGCAACACAGACATGTCAGCCAACACAGATACCAGAGCAGGAAGCTTACAGCGAGCCGGTGAGGAGAGTGGTGATACCCCATACAGAGGACTTGGAGATTAAGATGGAGGACCCCGAGGGCGGTGATGAGTCTGGACAGCCACAGGACCCCACCAGTGACCCCATGCAGACAGAGGCTTCATAGGGAGTTTTCTTTACTCTCTATCCCTCCCCTATTCTATTTTTTCTTGGGGGGGGGGGAGTGGATTTATTTGGATATGATGATTTTGATGGTTTGTAATAACTTCGATACTATTTTTCTTTATGTTTTTACTTATCGTATTTTTATTTTCGTTATTTTTCACTTTTGGTATATATATATATAACTCTACCATTCCATGTATATATTCATCCCCATTTTGTGTATATTCGTTTCACTCCCCTATTGTACATATTCATTCTACTTTCCACATTTTACTTTATAAGTTTGTAGCTTCTTATTTCATTTAGTAGCTTCTTTTTGAATTTGTGGCTTCCTTTTACATTTTTTTTCGTGATCAATAAGCCTTTAGTTTTCTTAATGCCACGGTTCTTTTTAAAGGTGGAATTTGTGTGAACCGGGTGGCTCTTCCCAACGATGGATGGCGTGACAACCTTCTTAAGGGATTAAGTCTATTTTTCTTTTTATTTAGTTTGATATATAGTAGTAATGAATAAAAGTGACTCAAATCAGATTCACTTGGCACTAACACATTTACCTTCGACCTCATGATTAGAGACAAGTTTGTTGACGAGATTAGCTCTAGTTGTGATCTTTAGAATCTTGAGTTGACTAAAACTATCATCAAGTGGTTTCTGTTAGATATATGTGATTTTCAATCCTATCCAGATTTGTTTTGGGACCTCGACTCTATTCTTTTAAACAATCAAGTAGCTTGAGAGGTGAGGTTTTGAATTGCAAGTCCAAGTCCCGTGCCAACAAGTCTAGAACTTGCCCTGAATATTTTTCTAGGCGAAATTATAAGTGTAGCTCGACTTGAGACTCCTTGGTCCCATTTTAACTTTGAAAACTTCCATAGCCTACTATTATGATATCCTTAGTCAACCCCTTTGAGCCTAAGCCTTTTTCATTCAATAACCACAGTACAAGCCTTCATCCGTTCTATAATGACCCTCTCTTGGCACCCAATCTTTCCTTAGCATTCATGATGAACAATAGGCAAGAACATAAGTTTGGGGGAGAGACAAGGAAGTTCAAGATTATGAAAGGTTCAAAGAACAAAAAGAGTTGATGAAAAGAAAAGGCAAAGAAAAGGATGAAAAGCCAAAAAGAAGCATGTCAAAAGAAAAGTAAAGGTTGAAAGGATTCAAGAAAACAATGTTGAAAGGCTTGGAATGATGATAAAAGGAGAAACAAATGTTCGTCATATAGAAGAAAAGAATGACTATGTGTCTCTCTAGTTCCCCCAAGGAAGAAGAAAATGACTCAAAGAGTCAAGAAAGCATGAACCGAATTGAGAAAATGGAGTGCTTAAGGAAAGATGTTACTATCATGGTTCATGATGTCCGATATCGATCCAAAATGCCTTCATTACATCCCGTTAAAGCCCTATAGGATATTCAAGTTGAGTGAGCTTATATTAGTGGTGATTTACATGAGGGGAAAGCCTATGGTACTTACAGCCGGACTTGTGGTATTCTTTTGAGAGTGATGATCACACTTCTTTACAATCCCGGTTTTGAGTGTCACATTCAATAAGGTGAGATGAGCTCATAGAGAGTAGAAGAGAAGGAGTCTGGGATCCACAATGACTTATGTGAGGGAGTGAGTTTCCTTGATGAATTGAGTCAACTCTTGATGATCTTGTGTCACATTAGACCTATAAAACTCAAAAAGTCGTAGCATAATTTTGTTGGTAATGCATTTGTGTTGAGGGTATTGTTAGTTCCAATTGAAGTTTGATGAAGTTATCTTAGGATAGCTGAAATTTTCCTTTCTTTTTCTTGTGGAGGTGGAAATTACCTTGTTTGCTTGAGGACAAGCAAAAGCTTAAGTTTGGGGGAGTTGATAACTAGGGGTTTTAGCCTACTATTTGCTCTCATTTGCTTAGGTTTTGGGCCAAAAATGCTAAAGGTATTCCCAAAAACTAACTTAATGTGCTGGCTTGCAGGTTTTGGTCAAAATGAGGCAAATAAGCCAAAATAAGCTCATAAAGGAGTCAAAATTGCAAAAACCAGAAGCAAGAAATGGACCACTGACCGCGATGGAAAAGCGTGGCCGCGTAGTGTTCATTGCTGAGGCAGATATAAAAATGCGGTCCGCGAAAATGAGGTTCAGAGAAGCTGCAGCCAAGTACAAAAATTACCGCTGATCGCGCTACAAAAGCGTAGTCGCGAACCCTTTGGCGCGACAATGCCAGGATTTACGCTGACAGTGAGATAGAGATTCAGAGAGTTTGCAAGGTGGACTCATAAGGAAGAACGAGGCCCGCGTCTAAATTACGTGGCCGCGAAGTTACCAGGAGAGAGCACGGTGGAAATTCCGCTGGGAGCGTGACAAGAGGTTCAGAGACTTGGCAAGTGAAACCTAACTAGGGAACACGGTCCGCGAACATAATACACGGTCGCAATTAAAGCCAATGTGAACGCGAACACGAATGTATTTATGCTGTCCACGAAACCTAGTCCAGTCCAAGCGCAAATTTGAAAAAATGCGGTCCGTGCTCGTTATTGCGCGGACGTGAAAGTACAAACACCGAGGTGCCCATTTTTACACTGTCAGTGAAACCTCCGTAGGGGCATTTTTGTCCAGAAAATTCAGCTGGTGTATAAATAGATCTTTTTCACATTTTTAGGTTAAGTTTTCTATCAAGGAACACGTGAACAGGCGTATTTTACCATTTTGAGTAATTTTAGAGTAGTGTTAGCTTCTATCTTTAGATTTTATTCTTGTATTTGAATTTTATGGCTTATATTACATCTCCATCTTTGATTTCTACCATTATTATGAGCAGCTAGACCCCATAGCTAGGGTTGTGACCCAACCCTAGTGTTGGTATTTAATGGGTCTTGAGTTTTAGGGCTTAATTGTTTATGGGTTAGTGATATTTAGCTTATTTCATGCTTTAATTTTAGAATTGGTGGTTGCAAACACCGATTTGTGCCTTTATGACTTAGGATCTTCTTGAGAAAGAGGGCCTAAGTCTAGGAAAAGTAGGCTAACAAATAATTAGGGTGAATTCAAGAGATTGATAGCTCCAATTAAAGGGTTAAACCTAGAGATAGTAATATCGGACTTGAGCCAACTTCACTTGCATTGCTTGAACACCCATTTGAGCTTGAGAAAGCCAAATCGGGCAAAGTCACTCAAACTACCGATAGGTATAGAGTGGAGTATTTATGAGTGAAGGTTATATCATGATCCCAAGCATAACAATATTGTCATAGATTCTTGACCCCATTAGATACTCGCCTAGGCGGAAGTCACTTCCCTAGTGCCTTTTATCACTTGAAAAACTCTCACAAAATATTGTAGTTAGATTACTCTTTATCATTCACTTGTATAAAATTAGAATAGAAACAATCCCAACCATGGCTAGAAGTGCAATTAGAAATAACACACACAACTAGATTAGGTAGAAACCCAACTCCCAACCAATATTAACTCCCTATGGATATCGATACCGACCTATTGGGTAAAACTACATCGACCTCTCCTCGCTACTTTATAGTGGTGTAGGGTTGGAACCGATCAAAAATCAAGAACAAGTATCCTTTGCCTCGTATTGAGGATCTATTTGACCAGCTTCAGGGAGCGAGGGTGTTCTCCAAGATTGATTCGAGGTTCGGTTATCACCAGCTAAAGATTCGGGATTCAGATATTCTTAAGACAACTTTCAGGACCCGATATGGCCATTATGACTTTTTGGTGATGTCTTTTGGGATGACCAATGCCCCAACAGCCTTCATGCATTTGATGAACAGTGTATTCTAGCCCTATTTTGACTCATTCATTATTGTAATAATTGATGACATCCTAGTGTACTCTCGTAGCTAGGAGGAGCATACTTAGCATTTGAGGATTGTATTGCAGAGATTGAGGGAGGAGAAGATAGAGGTGGTGTAGAGTTAGCATAGAGCGTCCTCAGCCACGAAGATTAGGAGCTTTCTTGGTTTGGCGGGCTATTACCACCGCTTTGTGGAGGGATTTTCATCTATTGCATCTCCCTTGACCAATTTGACCCAAAAGGGTGCTCCATTCAGGTGGTCGGACGAGTGTGAGGAGAGCTTTCAGAAGATCAAGATTGCTTTGACCACAACCCTAGTGTTAGTTTTGCCATCATTTTCAGGTTCTTACACCGTGTATTGTGATGCCTCGAAGATAGGTATTGGATGTATTCTGATGCAGGAGCGTAGGGTGATTGCCAATGCCTCACGCCAGTTGAAGACTCACGAGAAGAACTATCATGTCCATGATCTGGATTTAATAGCTATTGTTCATGCCTTGAAGATCTGGCGGAACTATTTGTACGGGGTTCATTGTGAGATCTATACTGATCACCGGAGTTTGCATCATTTGTTGAAGCAGAAGGATCTTAATATACATCAGCGAAGATGGTTAGAGCTTCTTAAGGACTATGATATCACTATTCTGTACCATCCGAGGAAGGCCAATGTGGTGGCCGATGACTTGAGTTGTCGGGTGGAGAGTTTGGGGAGTTTAGCATATCTTCCGGCAGCAGAGAGACCCTTGGCATTAGATGTTCAGGCCTTAGCGGGTCAGCTTGTCAGGTTGGATATTTCAGAGCCAAGTCGGGTATTGTCTTGTGTGGTCTCCAGGTCTTCTCTTTGTGAACGTATCAGGGAGCGTCAGTATGATGACCCCCACCTGCTCGTTCTTCAGGACATGGTTCAACGGGGTGATGCTAGGGATGTGACTATTGGTGATGACGGCGTGTTGAGGATGCATGGACGGATATGTGTGCCTAATGTAGATAGGCTTAGGGAGTTGATTCTTGAGGAAGCCCACAGCTCGCGGTATTCCATCCATCCAAGTGCCGCAAATATGTACCAGGATTTGAGACAACATTATTGTTGGAGGCTGATGAAGAAAGATATAGTTGGGTTTGTGGCTCGGTGTCTCAACTGTCATAATTTTAAGTATGAGCATCAGAGATTGGGTGGCTTGCTTCAGAGGTTTGAGATCCCAGAGTGGAAGTGGGAGCGGATCACTATAGACTTCATAGTTGGGCTCCCACGGACTTCGAGGAAGTTCGATGCTATTTGGGTTATTGTGGATCGGCTGACCAAGTCCACGCACTTCATTCCAATTGGTATTACTTACACTTTAGAGAGGTTGGCTGAGATTTATATTCGAGATATTTTTCGCCTGTATGGTGTCCTAGTTTCCAACATTCCAGATAGGGGCACTCAATTTACACTACAATTTTGGAGGGCTGTGTAACGAGAGTTGGGTGCTCAGGTTGAGTTGAGCACAACCTTTTACCCAGACGGACGGGCACTTCGAGCGCACTATTCAGATATTGGAGGACATGTTGTGCGCTTGTGTCATTGACTTTGGGGGTTCATGGGACCAGTTTCTACCGCTCGTAGAGTTTGCATATAATAATAGTTATCAGTCGAGTATTCAGATGGATTCGTATGAGGCTTTATATGGGAGGAGGTGTATATCTCCGGTAGGATGGTTTAAGCCGGTGAGGCTAGGCTCTTGGGTACAGACTTGGTCCAGGACGCATTAGACAGGGTGAAATTGATTTAGGAGCGGATTCGCACGGCGTAGTCTAGGCAGAAGAGCTATGTAGACAGGAAGGTCCGTGATGTGTCGTTCATGGTTGGGGAGAAGGTTTTGCTGAAGGTATCATCCATGAATGGTGTTATGAGGTTTTGGAAGAGGGGAAAGTTGAGCCCCCGATTTATTGGGCTTTTTGAGGTGCTTCAGAGGATAGGGGAAATGGCTTATAAGCTTACCTTGCCACCCAGCTTGTCGAGTGTGCATCCAGTGTTTCACGTTTCTATGCTCTGGAAGTATATTGGATATCCGTCCCATTTTTTGGACTTCAACACGGTTCATTTGGATGGTGATATGACTTATGATGTGGAGCTGGTGGCCATTTTAGATCGGCAGTTTTGGAAGTTAAGTTCAAAGGATATAACTTCAGTGAAGGTGCGTGGAGAGGTTAGCCTGTGAAGGAGGCTACCTGGGAGACCGAGCGGGAGATGCGGAGCAGATATCCACACCTATTTGAGACTCCAGGTATGTTTCTAGACCGGTTCGAGACGAACGTTTGTTTAAGAGAGGGAGGATGTAACGACTCGGCCGGTCATTTCGAGAGTTATAGCCCCGTTTCCCCCAATCTTGCTTCTTTTTATGTTCTTTAGCTATATTATGATATGCTGGGTTAGTTGGTCCCGGTCAGGAGTGGTTTCAGAGTGAATTGAGACGCTTAGTCTCTTTATTAGAAGCTTAAATTGGAAAAGTCAACCGGATGTTTACTTGTGTGTTAACGATCTCGGATTTGAATTTCAATGGTTCCATTAGCTCCATTAGGTGATTTTGGACTTAGGTGCGCGTCCGGAATGTGATTTGGAAGTTCATAGTGGAATTAGGCTTGAATTGGCGAATGTTAGAAATTTGGCGATTTTCGTCGGCAATGAAAAATTTCATATCGAGGTCGGAATGGATTTTCAGAAGCCGGAGTAGGTTTGGGGTCTCATTTGTGACGTGTGCATAGATTTGAAGTCATTCGGACGTAGTTTGATAGGTTTCGGCGTCGTTTGCGAAATTTGGAGGTTTAGAAGTTCTTAGGCTTAAATCCGAGGATAATTTGGTGTTTTGATGTTGTTTTGAGTGATTTGAAGGTTTGACTAAGTTCACATGATGTTATGAGACGTGTCGGTATATTTGATTGAGGTCCCGAGAGCATCGGGGTGATTCCGGGTGGTTAACGAAAAGTTTGGAATTGAAGAGATGCAGCTGAACTGCTGCAGCTAGTGTTTTTCCGCACCTAGTAATTATTATTTTGTTATCTACAAAGTTATTATTTTGTTTACAAAGTTATTATTTTGTCTATAATAACTTTGTTGTCTACAAAGTTATTATTTTGTCCAGCTTGAAGAATAAACTGATCAAGGATTGCTCCTGCTTATTTTATCCACTTTTTTTATCCTAGAAAATCATCAAGCATGAAAAATTTAATGAAGAATATTAAAGGTTATCACTTCAATACATATCTTTTGAACTACTCTTTTTTGGACTATTCACGTGTATCATATTTATAATAATTACAAAATTTGTAACCTAAAGTAATTTTAATTACGTACACATTTATTTGAAACATAAAAAATAGAAATAGAAATATGAAACGTAAGCATTCTTGCACATTTGTCTCTGTTGAATGATGCTAAAGTAAATCGATTAGAGGAAACCACAAAAATGTTGAACCAATCAAATTTGGTTAATGTAAACCTAAGGTAATCAGCCTTAGATGTTGTCATTGCAATTAAGGATCTTCCTAAGAATTCTTCTCCTAGTTGCTAAATAAAATGAATATTCTAAACCTGCTATAGTCCCTGTTATTACTCCCGAATCATAAAAGTTGAAAGTCCAAACACATGATTCAACAGCTATACAAAGATCAATATGTCATTCAGATAAAGAATATAAGTTTTGTGCCCCGTAGTTTATAGTTTATGTGAGAAAGATCATATCAGCTTCATAAATCATAGCAAAGAGTATTTTTATTTTTGGTAGAGCAAAATAATCACTTAAGTAAAGATAAACAATAAGAGAAGAAGTTCATAACTATTGATAGATTAAAGGCATGCTAAGTTAATAAGCATTATGTAGTACGACTAAAAACATATGTTAACTCACCTAACATTGTCATAATACTGAGTGAGATTATGTAGTTGTTCCTACAACTCGGCATCAACATTTCTGCTTCATCTATTTACTCTTCATCTGAATTCATGTATAAATCCATGATGTGTGGCTAGAGTTCATGGTTTAACACATTAGGCGCTTTATATTTTATGTGCGTTAATGATGAAAATAATTTCGTATGTGCCTAATGGAGTCTATTTCATGTGTAGGTGAATTGGAGATGGAAGCCGAGTTAAATGGATGCATAAACGTCGAAATACGCTCAAGAGTCGAAAAGGAGTGAACCGAGCTATAGCCGGGCGTTTGGGCTGTAAATCCTAGCCTAGCCAGGCGTTAGC
The DNA here is from genome assembly GCA_005239505.1 of Nicotiana paniculata. NCBI lineage: Eukaryota > Viridiplantae > Streptophyta > Magnoliopsida > Solanales > Solanaceae > Nicotiana > Nicotiana paniculata. Next base: position 705 of record ML302210.1, on the reverse strand, counting down.
CAGGCGTTTGAGCCCTAACGCCAGGCCTGGCCACGCGTTAGCCAGGCGTTTGGGCCCTAAAGCCAGGCCTGGCCACGCGTTTGGCCTGTAACGCCTGGTCCCTGGTCCGGTCAAATCCGAATTTTTAAGTGTTTTCCGATTTGAATAGAAGTCTCCTACACGTTTATGGTTTGTCCTAAACATAAAAATAAACCCAAAAACACAACTTGAGGGGGGGGGGGGTGCCATTAGAGACAAGAGAAGCCCGTGGAATATTACTCAGAGAAGCAAAACATTGATTTTTACAGCTTTTATTCATTACTTTGTAGTTTAATTATTCATGTTATTTTAGAGTTGATTATTATGAGCATGAGTAGCTAATTTATTTAATCTAGGGTTTTGATGGAACCCGTTGGGTGATGAACTTATTGTGATATTAATATAGCTTTGATTGGTTGACTAAACTCTATTTGTTCAACTACGTTCTTGTTGTAGTTGANGTTGGATTAGAAATAACGATACTTCGGGTGCAATCTAAAGTGAACTGTAATGCAATCTAGCTAGCGTAACTTGAGAGAGTGCATCTAGTAAATTATCATAATTACTTGAGAGAGATTTATGGTAGATAGAGTGTTTATGATTGATAGAGACAACTAATTAAAGTATAAGAAGTATCCAAGAAGGAAGTTCACCAACGGGGGAAATCATGACCTTAGACCTTTATTA
>MDKI01161309.1:0-22836 GCA_005239505.1 Nicotiana paniculata | reverse complement strand
CAGGATGTAATGGAAATAGTAGGCATGTAAAGACAATGAAGCAACAAGTATATATGTAAGATATTGAAATCCAGGAAGAATAGTGAGAATAAATAAAATAATTACCACTTCACTTTTTTCCCAAATATCTGTCAGATGAATATCCATGAATTTAGTAACTAAAAAAATTGTACGCATGCAGGATAAGGACAACCGGCCAGAGTCATAAGATAGTCAAGCCCGTGCACTACCGAGGATCGAACGGCCCGTACCAAAAGTGCACCTCTCCACAAAGTAGTCACATCTATGCACTGCCGAGGATCGAACAACCCGTACCAAAAGTGCATCTCGCAATCCCTCTCCATGCACTGCCGAGGATCGAACGGACCATACCAAAAGTTCATCTCTCAATCCACCGTGGCGTACGACCCGTTCCCATAAGAGTGGGGGAAATCACACTCCTATCGCGGAATGTAAATTGCGAAGCGGTCACATCCACATACATTATTCCTTTTTAAAAGAGAATACTTTTATGTGAAGAATTTCTTACAAGTTTTTCTCAAATTTCATAACTTCTGGGACATAAGGAACATGTAACGTTAATTCATTACGCATATAATTCATATCAAGTAAAACACAAGGCATGATGTGGGCCTAACTACCCGGACATAATAGTAATAGTCGCTACGTACGGACTCTCGTCACTTTGTATGTACGTAGCCCCCACAAATTATCACATATATTATTTAAATCACCTAGGGAACAATTCCCCCTTACAAGGTTAGAAAGGAGACTCATCTCGTGTCGAATCTATCTGCCGGACCAAGGATGCGCCCGAACTCCGAACTCTACACCCGAGGACTCGCAACTAGCCAAATATGGTACAATGACATCAATGCATTCTCAAAGTAGGGAAATGATCCTATTTATTCAATAATTTAACATTCTTGAAGAATTCCCAAAATCTAACCCCGGGCCCGCACGCTCGAATTACGAAAACTCATGGAGGAATCGCTCACCCGAAGCCTGAGGATCGTTAATATATGATTTCTACTTGAATTCATGGCAATAAATGGGTAATTCACCAATTTCTCAAGAACCCTAAATTACTACCCAATTCTTGACTTTTCAATGATTTAGTAGTTAATTTAGCTAGAAGATCATGAATTAAACTAGTGTTGAAGTGGAATTAACTTACCTTGACAGTAACTAGGTTGTGGTGTGCTCTCCCCAAGCTCACAGGACTCTAATGGTGTAGGAAAATGAATGAAGGGGGTGAAATCCCGAGTTTCAAAGAATATATACTGCCTGGCCTACAGGGATTCCGCACCGGCGGCTCGGGGATCGCGCCTGCGAGCTGGGGCTCGCACCTGCGGAACTGGACGGGAAGGGCTGGGTTCTCACCTGTGGAGGGATGGCTGCACCAGCGGATCCGCTCATGCGGACTTTTGTCCGCACCTGCGAGAAAGGGGGAGCTCACCTGGGGTCGCACCTGCGATGCTTGGGACTGCAGGAGCGGTCCCGCACCTGCGACTGGGCAACCGCACCTGCGGTCACACCAGATTAGGTGCACCAACAGCTATTTTAGCTGGTTTTTAGCCCCGTTGGGTGTCCCTTCGTCCAAATATACCAACAAGTCCCAAATCATAATACGGACTCGCTCAAGCCTTTGGAACACCCAAAACAACGCTAAAACTCAAAATCACACCTCAAAACCCCAAGAACCAAACTTAGGAACTTTAAGTTTTCTAGACTTCGCTAACAACGCGCCGAACCGACCTATACTACTCGGAATGACACCAAATTTTGCAGGCAAGTCATAAATGACATAACGGAACTAATCCCGATCTCGAAATTCCGTTTGGACTTTGATAACACAAAAACACATCCAAAACCACAATAGGAACTTCTTATTTCAATATTGGGCGCCGAAACGCTCCCAGGTCATCAGAAACCCATCCCGAGCATACGCCCAGGTCCAAAATCATCATACGAAGCTACCGGAATCGAAGAAACTCGATTCCGAGGTCGTTTTCCCAAAATGTTGACCGAAGGCAAACTTGGCCTTAAAGGCCGATCTTAAGGAAGCATTTGTTCCTATAGCACTCTAAACACCTCCGAATCCCGGACCACCAGTCCCTACAAGTCATAAATCATAAAAATTCGCTATGTGAAGTTTCATTTAGGGGAACGAGGTATGATAACGCAAAACGACCGGTCGGGTCGTTACATTCTCCACCTCTTAAATAAACGTTCGTCCTTGAACGGGTCTAGAATCATACCTGAAGTGCTGAATATGTGTGGATATTTGCTCCGCATGTCCTCCTCGGACTCCCAGGTCGCCTCCTCAACTGGATGGCCCTTCCACTGGACCTTTATGGCAGAAACTCTCTTGGACCTCAACTGGCGGTCCTGTCTATCAATAATAGCAACTGGCTCCTCCTCGTAGCCCAACCTCTCATCCAACCGAATAGTGTTGAAATCAACCACGTGAGAGAAGTCGACGTGGTACCTCCGGAGCATGGACACATGAAAAACTGGATGAACTCTTGATAAACTGGAGGCAAGGCCAACTCATAAGAAACCTCCCCAACTCGCCTCAACACCTCGAATGGACCTATAAACCTCGGGCTCAGCTTGCCCTTTTTCCCAAACCTCATAATTCCCTTCATAGGCGAGACTTTCAACAGGACCCTATATCCCTCCATAAATGATACCTCACGCGCCCTCTGATCCGCGTAACTCTTCTATCTGGACTGTGCTGTATGGAGCCTCTCCTGAATCAACTTCACTTTCTCCAAGGCATCCCTCACCAGGTCGGTGCCATAGAACTTAGCCTCGCCAGGCTCAAACCCCCCGATAGGAGAACGACATCGCCGACCATACAAAGCCTCAAATGGTGCCATCTCGATGCTGGACTAAGCAAACTAGGCCAAAGGCAAGAACTGGTCCCACTGACCTCCGAAGTCGATCACACATGCCCAGAGCATGTCCTCCAATATCTGAATTTTACGCTCCGACTGAACTTCAGTCTGAGGGTGAAATGTTGTGCTGAGGTTTATCTGGGTGCCCATCTCACAATGCAATGCTCTCCAGAAGTGTGAGGTGCACTGAGGACCTCGATCTGATACAATGGACACCCGCACACCATGCAACCGTACTATCTCCTGAATGTAGATCTTGGCCAACCTCTCAGAAGTATATGTAGTAGCTACTGGATGAAATGCGCCAATTTGGTCAATCTATCCACAATGACCCAAACCGCGTCCACCTTCCGCAAAGTCTGAGGCAACCCAACCACGAAGTCCATAGCGATGCGCTCCCATTTCTACTCAGGAATGGGCATCTGCTGAAGTAGGACTCCTGGCCTCTGGTGCTCATACTTCACCTGCTGGCAATTAAGATACCTAGTCACATACTCCACAATGTCCTTCTTCATCCGCCTCCACTAGAAATGATGCTTCAAGTCATGATACATCTTCGTAGCATCAGGATGAATAGAATACCGAGAGTTGTGTGCCTCCTCTAGAATCCTCTCCCTCCGGCCATCAACATTAGGAGCACATAAGCGGCCCTGAAGTCTCAGAACACCATCCTCGCCAATAGTAGACCCCTTGGCCCTACCCAGAACCACTGTCTCATGAAGCTCTACTAAGCACGGATCATAGGACTACCGGGCCTTAATATCCCCCAGTAGTGAAGACTGAGCAACCACATGTGCTAAAACTCGGCGAGGCTCTGAAAGGTCTTACCTCACTAGGCGATTGACCAAGGACTGAATATCCAAGGCTAGAGGTCTCTCCTTTGCTGAAATGTAAGCCAAGCTACCCATACTCTCCGCCTTCCTGCTCAAAGCATCTGCTACCATATTTGCCTTTCCGGGTGATAAAGAATGGTGATATCATAATCTTTCAACAACTCAAGCCATCTGCGTTGCCTCAAATTAAGATCCTTCTGCTTGAACAAGTGCTGCAAGCTACGATGGTCTGTATAAACCTCACAGGACACTCCATACAAGTAGTGCCTCCAAATCTTAAGAGAGTGAACAATCGCCGCCAACTCCAAATCGTGCACAGGGTAATTCTTCTCATGAACCTTCAGTTGGCGTGAAGCATAAGCAATAAATCTCCCCTCTTGCATCAATACACATCCCAAGCCAACACGTGAAGCATTGCAATATACTATGTACATCCTAGAACCGGAAAGCAATACTAGAACTGGTGCTGAGGTCAATGCTAACTTGAGCTTCTGAAAGCTCGCCTCACACTCGTCAGACCATCGAAACTGGGCATTCTTCTGAGTCAATCTAGTCAATGGAGCTGCAATAGAAGAGAAACCCTCCACAAATCGGTGATAATAGCCTGCTAGGCCCAAAAAACTCCTGATCTCTGTAGCTGAAGTAGGACGCGACCAACTCTGAACTGCCTCGATCTTCTGAGGATCAACCTTGATACCGTCTCCAGATACCACATGCCCCAAAAATGCCACGGAATGCCTGTGGATGGATTTAAATGTGATTGTGGGCTCCGTGGGAGCCAGGAATGTTCCTTTCAGTAGAGCTCTTTTCATGGAAAGATATTAGAACATTGAGTGTTGCTTGGTCTTCGTCGAATTTATGTGTTATTGTGATTGTGCCGTACGAGTTGTGAAACGACTTGATAATTTCTTATGTGTTGAGGTCCCGTGTAGCGGGGATATTATGTGAGCATGATAGCTCTTGAGATCCAGAGTATATGTATATATATCGCACCTTAGTTGTTCTTGATTTTTGTAGCCTATGGCTTTATCAGTCTCCCCAGGATGGTATTATGCACTTAGCGTGCTTGTGATCGATATTCAGTAATTCGTAATAGTGAGCAAATTAGCTCCGTATATATATATATATATATATATATATATATATATATATCTTCTTATGTAAATTTTATGTGTGGATTGGGTGGCACGTCGCCACGGTTATGTTATTTGGATCGAGTTGCACGCCGCAAGAGTGTGATGATGAGAAGGGTTAATATGTATTTATTTTCTTGTGATTTAATTCCTATTTTCTGGTAAGAATTCATATTAGTTGCGTGAGTTGATTAGTTCCTTCCTGAGTCGTTTCTTATTATCATGTTCGAGTTATGGCCTATTGGGCGATGCAGTATCATGTGAGGCTGTTAGCCATGTTTGGGGTGACTTGCTGTCTGAGCATGTTCGTACTGGCGAGACGAGATTATCGGACCAGGGATCAGTACGATAAGGTTATATGAAGTGTATATTAAAGAACAAATACCATCATTCAGGTTCATAATGAAAGTGACGATTCTAGTCAAGATGAGGTATTCAAGGATTTGTTAACTCTGCAGTTGAGTGTGAATTTCTGCGCATTCCCTCCGTTGTGGTTGTATCGCCAGCATTATAGCAGGATTTCTGTATAATTGTTATGAGGTGCATCAGGAGCATCAGATTTGTGGACCTTGGCTAATAAGGTTCAGGGAGCGTCGTGGTCAGACGATGAGTTATGCGGTGCATGGTGCCGATTCAGAAAGGGTATGCAGTTATGATCTGGTATATCGTATGCTAGTTGATGCAGTGCTTATATATATTGAAACTAGGCCTGGTTAGAGAAATTTCAGGTGTTTGAATGAATTCTAAGCTTATTATATGGATAAAGAAGAAATCTCCAGATTTGATCAAGCTATTGTGCTCGACTGGGTTGTGGTAGAACGGGAAGGTGCTCGAGATGTTAAACAGTGATTTCAGGTCACTCCAGAGCAGTTCTTAACATGTTCGAGGACGAACGTCGGTTTAAGTGGGGGAGAATGTAACGACCCGACCGGTCGTTTTGAGCTCTAGTGCGTCGTTCAGTAGTTTGAAGTCGTGAGCAGCTTCGTTTCAGGTATTATGACCCGTAAACGTGGCCGGAATTGAATTCCAGGAAGTTTAGAATTGATTTGGAAAGGAAATTCCCATTTTAGAAGCCTTAAGTTGGAGAAATCAACTAAGATTGGAATTTTGAGTAAAAGATCTCTCCCTCAAGGTTTGAAGGTTCCATCAGGTTCGTATGATGATTTCGGGCTTGGATGTATGTCCAGATCGGGTTTTGGATAACCCGGGAGAGTTTCGGCGTATATTATGGAAGTTAGCATTCTTGAAGGATTTCATGAATTTGGGGTTGAAGTGCATGTCAGTGAGGCTTATGTCCATTTGGGGTTCCGAGTCTGGGAATAGCTTCGTATGGTGATTCTGGAGTTCGGAGCGCGATCAGAAGTGAATTCGGATGTCCGGAGGTCATTTTGAAGTCATTTGGCTAAAGATAGAAATTTGAAGGTTTTTGGGAAATCCGGCCGGAAGTGGAAATTTTGATATCGAGGTCGAAATGTGATTACGAAAGTTGGAGTAGGTCCGTAATGTTGAATATGACTTGTTCGCAAAATTTGAGGTCAATCGGACGTGATTTGATGGGTTTCAGCGTCGGATGTAGAAGTTTGAAATTCTAAGTTCTTAAAGAATTGGATTTGAGTGAGATTCGTGATTCCGGCGTTGTTTGATGTGATTTGAGGGCTCGAGCAAGTCCGTATCATATTTTGGGACAGGTTGGTATAATTGGACGGGGTCCCGGGGGCCTCGGGTGGATTCCAGGTGGTTAACGGATCAAATTGAAGTTGGAAAAGGGCTGAAGTTGCTGTCATCTAGTGTAACCGCACCTGCAAGGCTTTGACCACAGGTGCAGAGCAGCAGGTGCGGCTTGGGAGTCGTAGGTGCGAGAATGGGCAGACTTGGTTGGGAACCGCATGTGGGATGGATATTCCGCACCTGCGATGCCGCAGGTACGGGCAGTGGGGGCGCAAGTCCGATTTGGCTGGAGTTGAGTGAAACCGCAGGTGCGGAAATCGACCTGGGCAAAATGTTTTAAAACGAAAATTTGGGGTTCATTGTCTTCATTTTTCATGGTTTAGGCGATTTTGGGAGAGCCTTTCAAGGGATATTACACCAAGCATCGAGAGGTAAGTTGTTTCTACTTGTTTCTAAGGTTAAATACAAGATTATATGTATGGATTAGGCATGGAAATTGGTAGGAAATTGAGGTTTTTGGAAGAAAACCTAGAAAATGTAAATTTGGATTTTAGCCACAAATTGAGCATGAATATTTGAGTTAGTAAGGCTATGGGTAGAACGTACCTTCGAGAAATTTCGAATTCCGAGCACGTGGGCCCGAGGATATTTTGGTCATTTCACTGAGCGGGGTTGGGAAAATATATAATATGAATTTGTTGTGAGTATTAGGATGAATTTTCATTGCTTTGTCATTTATGTGGTGGTTTCGGAGCGTTATGCGTCCGTTGGAGTCATCGGAAGGGCTTGGAAGCCGGTATTGGAATTTCGGAGCGATGTAAGTCTCCTTTCTAACTTTGTGAGGGGGAATCGTCCCCCTAGGTGAATTAATCCAGTATATGCTACTATTTTCGGGGGCTACGTACGCACGAGGTGACGGGAGTCCGTTCGTAACTACTATTATGCCATGTCCGGGTAACCTAGGACCCACTAGCATGCGTTATGTGCATACATGTAACCCTGCTTGTATCATTGAACTGCTAATATGATCGAATGCGTAATTAAATGTTTAAAAGAAAGCTAGAGATCATATTGTTAATCTTCTAAAAAGAGAATTTATTTTCGCTGTGAATATATGTGTACCTGGACTGAATTGTATCTTGGAGTATCACTAAATTTGACAAATGAGTTTCAAAAATAAGGATTTCAAAACCTATATTTCATATTTCTTTTAATAAAAATTTTACCACATTCCTGAGAAAAACAGTTTTCTTGATAAAAATATAAATATATTTTGTGGATATGTGTAACTTTGGGTGCCTGAGTCGCATGAGTGATTCGCGAGCAGGAAGACCGTGTATTTTTGTATGCATTCATATAAGCACCTGAGTCGCATGTATGATTCGCAAGCAGGCTAGCCGTATTATGTTAACCGCGTCGCATGATCGATTCGCGAGCGGGGTAGATAGATGCATCTATGGTTCGAGCCGGTCGACCCCTCGGCAGTGCATAGTTTATTATTATTGGTCTACGCCGTTCGACCCTCGACATTGCTTGAGCATGATATTTGCTGCGTAGTTGCTACGAGATTTGCCTGATTATTGGCCTGAAATGTTAAATTGTCGATTTAAATGACAAAGATTTAAAGTTATTAAAAAGACTTTTAAAAGAAGTTGTTCCTTCCGTTGAGTTATTATTATCTGATTAAATCACCATGTTGATTAATTGTGAATGTGACGAATATATAAAGTGTTAAATGTGAACGAAATTGAAGGATGTTTAAATCCTGCTTTATAAACTGCCTATGATAAAAACCATGCTTAGTGTCACTCTGAAATATTTTAAATGGACCTTTAGTAAGTGTCTAAATTGACCTCTCGTCACTACCTCTCTGAGGTTAGGCTGGTGACTTACTGAGTACACGTTATTTTTTTACTCATACTGCACTTGCTGTGCATTTTATTGCACAGGTACTTATATAGCAATTGTGGAGGATCTGGAGACTCAGGCCATCTTCCGGAGGCGATCCGCAGCCGACAGAGTCACCTTCATACTGTATCTATTTCATTTTAAATTTCCTCGTCCAGTTGTATTGCGGACATGCTTTGTAATGATTGTATAAATTCTTAGAAATAGCTCATGTACTTGTGACACCGGGTTCTGAGAGATGTATCGGTCTGTAATTGCTTAAGTGAAATCATCAAATCACCAATTTTAATTAACATACTTTTATTTGATTATCATGTAATAAAGTGAACGGAATTTTTTTCCGGTTTTAACATTTATGAAAAACATTTTCGTTCACTTTATTACATGATAATCAAATAAAAGTCTTTTAATTAAAAATGGTGATTTGAAGATTTCACTTAAGCAATTACATACCGATACATTTCTCAGAACCCGGTGGCACAAGTACATGAGCAATTTCTAAGAATTTATACAATCATTACAAAGCTTGTCCGAAATACAACTGGACAAGGACATTTAAAATGAATAAATACAGTATGAAGGAGACTCTGTCAGCTCCGGTCGCCTCCGGAAGGTGCAGCTCGCCTAAGTCTCCGAATCCTCCACATTTCTATGAAAGTACATGTGCAATAAAATGCACAGCAAGTGTAGCATGAGTACAAAAATAACGCGTACTCAGTAAGTCGCCCGCCTAACCTCAAAGAGGTAGTGGCGAGAGGTCAAATTAGACACTTACTAAAGGTCCATTTAAAATATTTAAAAGTGACACTAAGTATGGTTTTATCATAGGCAATTTATAAAACATGATTTAGATATCTTTCAACTTCGTTCACGTTAACACTTTATATCTTCGTCGTGTTAACGATTAATCAACATGGTGATTTAATCAGATAATAATAAATCGACGGGAAGGAACAACTTCTTCCAAAAGTCTTTTTATTAGCTTTAAATCTCTGTCATTTCAATTGGCAACTTAATATTTCAGGCCAGCAATCATGCAATATCATAGCAACTACGCAACAAATATCATGCGTAAGCAATGCCGAGGGTCGAACGGCGCAGACCAACAATAATAAAATGTGCATTGCCGAGGGTCGAATGGCTCGAACCATAGATGCATCTATCTGCCCCGCTCGCGAATCGATCATGCGACGCGGTTAACATAATACGGCTAGCCTGCTCGCGAATCATACATGCGACTCAGGTGCTCATATGAATACATACACAAATACAGGGTCTTCCTGATCGCGAATAACTCAAGCGACTCAGGCACCCAAAGTTATACATATCCACATAACAAATTTGTATTTTATCAAGAAAATAAATATTCTCAGGAAAGTGGAAAATCTTTATTAAAAGAAACATGAAATATAGGTTTTGAAATCTTTGTTTTTGAAACTCATTTTTCAAGTTTAGTGATACTCCATGATACAACCCAGTTTAGGTACACATATATTCACAGCGGAAACAATTCTCTTTTTCAAAGGTTAACAAGATAAAACTCTAGTTTTCTTTTAGATATTCAATTACGTCTTCGATTATATTAGCAGTTTAATATTACAAGCAGGATTTCAGGTATAACACGTAAGGCATACTAGTGGGTCCTAGACTACCCGGACATGGCATAATAGTAGCTATGCACGGACTCCCATCACCTCGTGCGTACGAAGCCCCCGGAGACAGTAGTATGTATTGAACTAATTCACCTAGGGGGACGATTCACCTCACAAAGTTAGAAAGGAGACTTACCTCGCTCCAAAATTCCAACACCGGCTTCCAAGCCCTCCGATGACTCCAACGGACGCACAACGCTCCGAAACTACCACATAACGACAAAGCAATGAAAATTCATCCTAATACACACAACAAATTCAGATTATATACTTTCACAACCTCACTCGGCAAAATGACAAAAATGCCCTCGGGTCCAGATGACAGCAAACTTCAGCCCTTTTTCCAACTTCAACTTTGATCCATTAACCACCCGAAATCCACCCGAGGCCCCCGGGACCCGGTCTAATCACACCAACTTGTCCCAAAACATGACACGGACTTTCTCGATCCCTCAAATCACATCAAACAACGCCGAAATCACGAATCGCACTCAAATCCAATTCTTTAAGAACTTAGAATTTCAAACTTCTACATCCAACGCCGAAACCTATCAAATCACACCCGATTGACCTCAAATTTTGCACACAAGTCATATTCAACATTATGGACCCGCTCCAACTTCCGAAATCGCATTCCGACCTCGATATCAAAACTTCCACTTCCGGTCGGATTTCTCAAAAACCTTCAAATTTCTATCTTTAGCCAAATGACCCAAAATGACCTACGGACATCCAAGTTCACTTCCGATCGTGCTCCCAATTCCAGAGTCACCATACGGAGCTATTCCCAGACTCGGAATCCCAAACGGACATCAACTTCACTGATATGCACTTCAAGCCCAAATTCATGAAACCTTTCTAAAATGCTAACTTCCACAATATACGCCGAAACGCTCCCGGGTTATCCAAAACCCGATCCGGACATACACCCAAGTCCGAAATCATCATACGAACCTGCTGGAACCTTCAAATCCCGATTCGGAGATCGTTTACTAAAAATTTCAATCTTAGTCCATTTCTCCAACTTAAGGCTTCTGAAATGAGAATTTTCTTTCCAAATCAATTCTAAACTTCCTGAAATTCAATTCCGACCATGCCCACGGGTCATAATACCTGAAACAAAGATTCTCACGCCTTCAAACCGCTGAACGACCGGTCGGGTCGTTACATTCTCCCCCACTTAAACCGACGTTCGTCCTCAAACGTGCTAAGAACTGCTCTAGAGTTACCTGAAATCACTCTTTAACATCTCGAGCACCTGCCCGTGCTACCACAAACCAGTCGAGCACAATAGCTTGATCAAATCTGGAGATTTCTTCTTTATCCATATAATAAGCTCAGAATTCATTGAAACACCTGAAATTTCTCTATCCAGGCCTAGTTTCAATAAATATAAGCACTGCATCAACTAGCACACGTTATATCGGATCATAACTGCATAACCTTGCTGAATCGGCACCATGCACCACATAACTCATCGTTTGACCACAATGACGCTCCCTGAACCTTAATAGCCAAGGTCCACGAATCTGATGCTCCTGATGCACCTCATAACAATTATACAGATATCCTGCTATAATGCTGGCGATACAACCACAACGGAGGAAATGCGCAGAAATTCGCATTCAACTGTAGAGTTAACAAATCCTTGAATACCTCATCTTGACTAGAATCATCACTTTCATTATGAACCTGAATGATGGTATTTGCTCTTTAATATACACTTCACATAACCTTATCGTACTGATCCCTGGTCCGATAATCTCGTCTCACCCAGTATGAACTGCTCAGACAACAAATCACCCCAAACATGGCTAACAGTCTCACATGATACCACATCGCGCCAATAGACCATAACTCGAACATGATAATAAGAAATGACTCAGGACGAAACTACTCAGCTCACGCAACTAATATGAATTCTTACTAGAAAATAGGAAATAAAACACAAGAAAATAAATACATGTTAACCCTTCTCATCATCACACTGTTGTTGTGTGCAACTCGATCCGAATAACATACCCGTGGCGACGTGCCACCCCATCCACACACAAAATTTACATAAGAAGATATATATACGGAGCTGATTTGCTCACCATTACGAATTACTGAATATCGATCACAAGCACGCTAAGTGCATAATACCATCCTGGGGAGATGGATAAAGCCATAGGCTACAAAACTCAAGCACAACTGAGGTGCGATATATATATATGCACTCTGGATCTCAAGAGCTATCCTGCTCACATAACATCCCCGTTACGCGGGACCTCAACACATAAAAAATTGTCAAAGCCGTTTCACAACTCACACGGCACAATCACAATAACACATGAATTCAACGAAGACGGAACAACACCCGTTGTTCTAATACCTTTCCATAAAAAGCGCTCTACTGAAAGGAACATGCCTGGCTCACACAGAGCCCATCATATTTAAATCCATCCACAAACATCGAGCCACCTCGCTCGCATCAAACTTAGCTACTAGCTTTTACCTGGGTCCATATTAACCTACCTTTTCTCATAATACACGAGAACAACCATCATCACCAGGACTAACACCCCATAATCCATAATCAACTGAACCAAACGCCCTCCAAGCGTAAATTCTCAATTAAGCAATATTGCACTTCTTTATACTCAATCCAAATCTGAATTCCATCAAGTGACTATATGTCACACTTTATACAATCTTTTCGCGGTCATGCTTCCACGACCTTCCACACAAGGCAACAAGTATGCCCATCCATAACACCGACCATACTAAGGCCGCAAAACACATCAAGAACCCATGACCAGGGTACAAAGCCTCTTTCACCGAATATCAATCTCAGGTGACACTGAAGATAACATCATCTTACTCTGAACTTTCAAATCACTTTGTATTGCTCTTCCGAGCTCATGACATCCTTATAAACATCGGACCTAAATCTCGATTCTTACTCCCAATTACATACTGCTTCCCGCACTTAACATACCAACATGAGGTAGCGCAAAAAGTCCATCATAACTTTCGAACCACTAATAGGGTGAACACTTCATCATATAGAAACTTTCTACTTGACTCAGTTAAAGAGTACCATCTCAACACACGAGTGAATCCCCATTATCACCCAATCATGCAAATTCTTAAGTAGTAGTCTATACCACCATAACCCTTTCGGGGTCCTCCTATACCTGACAGGCCATAACACTCAAATGCTTCCATATGAGATCCGTTATGACGGCCGACAAGCCCCTTACACACCGGCACAAACCACATGCATAACCAAATCACATCAAAGGAACCAATCACTGCCACAAATGTGCCATTTCAACCATGGCTAATCAATCCATTTTCTTTTTATCCTCATTAATTGCCTCAAGAACAATAAAAACTTCCTTCAACCCATAGCAAACTCAACCCTCACTCATCCCGAGTGACCTTGATTCACGAGACTATGTTGCCCAAATCCCGCAACCCGTCTCATACCCTTCTGATAATCTTTTCTTCAATCCGGAGTCTATTTCTCTCACTCCTCCAATATTCTCCTGCATGCTAAAACATATCATAGAACATTCCAACCATCCTCATTTTTCTCAGAGATTACTCTGCAAAAGCTCGATTCTCGATCATACTGCTGCTTGAAATTCTTAAACGCCGCATTCTTTAACTTTTGAACTCACTAGGACTGCTATTGAGAGTCACCCACTCTGACTGGCCCCGAATACAATCAACTCCAAGGCTCTCCTAGCACATGAACACCTTTTTCAATGAAACACGTGACTGAGTTACTTTCCTTACAACTCTCCCATGCCTTAAGCATAAATTCTGAATCTTCGAAAGCCTAACCCTGATTCGACAGGGCCAACTTTTGCACATATTCATCAAATCCCACGCACAATTACCATTTTACTCCTTTTTCCTTAGCTGAAATAACTTGCCAACACGCCGACAATCCTCAACCCCATGCGAAGACAATCCTACAACCCAACTGCAGATGGTGGGACTCCCCCACTTAACCCGAAGCTACTCCTTGCACCACTCTAGACCCTGCTGAGATCTTTCCTCCTTTGATAACACGATCTTGCTCAACCAATCCGTCCAATTCTTCCAAATTCTCTTGCTAGCACTCCCTAAATACTCGAATTCTCTAGCATCATTCACACATTCTATCCCCTACCGACTAGCCACTAGAACCCTCTCAGAACCTGCCAACCCCGCCATTGCTAACTTATCCCCAGAAGACAACCCACCTGTGGAAATCACCCGCGGTACATCTCCCAGAGACGCTGAAATGCACGCTCTCTGCGACCTCAATACCCCATCCTACGCCCTGCTTCATTTGCCAACTTACTAGTCCATCCGCTCCTCATGGACACCCATAATGCGCGACAATGTCTCCAAATTCCAAGTTGTGCTGTCGTTCCCCCACTTTGCGACTGCTCGAGTTCCGCTTCTTACACCTGGCCTCTTAGAAATGGAACCACCGCCTAGCCTTAATTCAGGACCATTCTCTGTAGCTCTCAAACCAGCAGATCACCACGACTTCAAGCTCTCCGAAGATCATCTCTTCCCTAGATGCCTTCATTACCAACCCCTATCCGGTACTGAACCACCGCACCTCACGATCTCTGCCAACCGCATTCTTCAATGCTTCCTCTCAATACTCTGGCCCCACACAACCGAAGAACTCATAGCACCGACAAATTAACGCACTCCATTCGATAAATGACGACGATGACACGTCACAGGTGCATATCCCATCTCACTTGAAGACACCAAGTCTTACTACCTTATCAACCCCAACCGGACCATTCATAACCCAAATACCCTTCCTCTTCCGGCACAAAAGCACTGAAATCTCGAAATCACTCTTTGAGAAGACCTCCCTTCAAACCATTCATCTTCCCCAATATATGGGCAAACGTTCTATCATCATATCGACACCGCGCGAAAATCAATTGCAACCATCATCACTACCCGAGCACATCCTTAAGGCTCCCAGAACACAGCTACTGAGCTGAAACAAGATGTTACATTTTTTTTTGCAAGGCCATAACAACGGCCATGACCAATTACACATGAAAACATCTCGAATTACATTCGTAGCACCATTTCCATTCCTCAAATTCCTGATCCATACCAAGCGCTTCGCGACGCGGAAGATTGAGTAGGAACGAACATAGGCATAAGCCTCAAAGGAATCAACTCACACGATGAAGAATCAAGAAGGGAAGTACTCCTAACAGCCCTGTAGCCTCTCGAAGATAAGTACAGACGTCTCCGTACTGATCCGCAAGACTCTACTAGACTTGCTCATGATGCGTGAGACCTACGGGAGCCTAGCGCTCTGATACCATGTTGTCACGACCCAAAATACCTAAGGTCGTGATGGCGCCGGACACAAAGCCAGGCAAGTCGAATCATTAATTAATTGAAATAACTTTCCGGTTTTAACATTTATGAAAAACATTTCCGTTCACTTTATTACATGATAATCAAATAAAAGTCTGTTAATTAAAAATGGTGATTTAAGGATTTCACTTAAGCAATTACATCCCGATACATCTCCCAGAACCCGGTGGCACAAGTACATGAGCAATTTCTAAGAATTTATACAATCATTACAAAACCTGTCCGAAATACAACTGGACAATGAAATTTGAAATGAATAAATACAGTATGAAGGAGACTCTGTCAGCTACGGTCGCCTCCGGATGGTGCAGCTCCCCTAAGTCTCCGAATCCTCCACATTGCTATGAAAGTACCTGTGCAATAATATGCACAGCAAAAGTACAAAAATAACGTGTACTCAGTAAGTCGCCCGCCTAACCTCAGAGAGGTAGTGACGAGAGGTCAAATTAGACACTTGCTAAAGGTCCATTTAAAATATTTAAGAATGACACTAAGCATGGTTTTATCATAGGCAATTTATAAAACTGGATTTAAATGTATTTCAACTCCGTTCACGTTAACACTTTATATCATCGTCATATTAACGATTAATCAACATGGTGATTTAATCAAGTAATAATAAATCGACCGGAAGGAACAACTTCTTCTAAAAGTCTTTTTAATAGCTTTAAATCTCTGTCACTTCAATTGACAACTTAATATTTCAGGCCAGTAATCAGGCAAATATCATAGCAACTACGCAGCAAATATCATGCGCAAGCAATGCTGAGGGTCGAACGACGCCGACCAACAATAATAAAATATGCACTGCCGAGGGTCGAACGGCTCGAACCATAGATGCATCTATCTACCCCGCTCACGAATCTATCATGCGACGCGGTTAACATAATACGACTAGCCTGCTCGCGAATCATACATGAGACTCAGGTGCTCATATGAATACATACACAAATACAGGGTCTTCCTGCTCGCGAATCACTCAAGCGACTCAGGCTCCCAAAGTTACACATATCCACATAATAAATTCGTATTTTATCAAGAAAATAATTTTTCTCAGGAAAGTGAAAAAATCTTTATTAAAAGAAACATGAAATATAGGTTTTGAAATCTTTATTTTTGAAACTCATTTGTCAAGTTTAGTGATACTCCATGATACAACCCAGTTCAGGTACACATATATTCACAGCGGAAACAATTCTCTTTTTCAAAGGTTAACAAGATAAAACTCTAGTTTTCTTTTAGATCTTCAATTACGTCTTCGATTATATTAGCAGTTTAATATTACAGGCAGGATTTCAGGTATAACACGTAAGACATGCTAGTGGGTTCTAGACTACCCGAACATGGCATAATAGTAGATACGCACGGACTCCCATCACCTCGTGCGTATGTAACCCCCGAAGACAATAGCATGTATTGAACTAATTCACCTAGGGGGACGATTCCCCCTTACAAAGTTAGAAAGGAGACTTACCTCGCTCCGAAATTCCAACACCGAATTCCAAGCCCCTCCGATGACTCCAACGGACGCACAACGCTCAGAAACTAACACATAACGACAAAGCAATGAAAATTCATCCTAATACTCACAACAAATTCAGATTATATACTTTTCCAACCCTGCTCGGAGAAATAACCAAAATGCCCTCGGGTCCCGAAATCCGAAATTCATGAAGATACATGCTACCCATAGCTCTACTAGTTCAATCATGCAATTTACTCTACATCCCTTACTCAAATTAGTGGCTAAATTCCAAATTTATATTTTCTAGGTTTTTCTTCAAAAACCCCAATTTTCCCCACAATTTCCCATATCAAGTTTATGCATCAATCTCGTATTTAAACTTAGAAACGAGTAGAAACAACTTACCTCTGATCCCTGATGAAATCTCCCTTGAAAAGCTCCCCAAAATCGCCTCAACCAAATGAAAAATGAGAGAGAAATGGCACAAACTCGTTTTTTAAAACATTCTGCCCAGGCATCTCTTCGCACCTGCGGTCCAATAGCCGCTCTTGCGGCTCCGCACCTGCGGAAAATCCATTGCTGGTGCGGCTCTGACTCGACCTAGCAAAAATACCGCTTCTGCGACCCACTCTTCGCACCTGCGACTCCGCATGTGTGACCAAACCCCCGCACCTGCGGCCCCCTCAGCTCCAACCCCTAATCTCGCACCTGCGGCTCCCTTAGCTGCACCTGCGGTCAAAGCCTCGCAGGTGCGATTACACCAGATAACAACAAGCTTCAGCTCTTTTTCCAACTTCAACTTTGATCCGTTAACCACCCGGAAACCACCCGAGGCCCCCGGGACCCCGTCTAATCACACCAACCTGTCCCAAAACATGACACGGACTTGCTCGAGCCCTCAAATCACATCAAAAAATGCCAAAATCACGAATCGTATACAAATCCAATTCTTTAAGAACTTAGAATTTCAAACTTCTACATCCGACGCCGAAACCTATCAAATCACACCCGATTGACCTCAAATTTTGCACACAAGTCATATTCAACATTATGGACTTGCTCCTACTTCCAGAATCGCATTCCTACCTCGATATCAAAACTTTCACTTCCGGTCGGATTTCTCAAAAACCTTCAAATTTCTATCTTTAGCCAAATGACCCCAAAATGACCTACGGACATCCAAATTTACTTCCGATCGCGCTCCCAATTCCAGAATCACCATACGGAGCTATTCCCAGACTCAGAATCCCAAATGGACATCAACCTCACTGATATGCACTTCAAGCCCAAATTCATGAAACCCTTCTAAAATGCTAACTTCCACAATATACGCCGAAATGCTCCCTGGTTATCCAAAACTCGATCCGGACATACACCCAAGTCCGAAATCATCATACGAACCTTCTGGAACCTTCAAATCCTGATTCAGAGATCGTTTACTAAAAATTTCAATCTTAGTCCATTTCTCCAACTTAAGGCTTCTGAAATGAGAATTTTCTTTCCAAATCAATTCTAAACTTCCTGAAATTCAATTCCGACCACGCCCACGGGTCATAATACCTGAAACAAAGCTGCTCACGACTTCAAACCGCTGAACGATACGCTAGAACTCAAAATGACCGGTCGGGTCGTTACATTCTTCCCCACTTAAACCGACGTTCGTCCTCGAACGTGCTAAGAACTGCTCTGGAGTTACCTGAAATCATTGTTTAATATCTCGAGCACCTGCCCGTGTTACCACAACCCATGAGTGGTTCTTTTCTGCGGGATTTAGGGATTTATGTCTACCACACTGTTTACCATAATGATTCGATCGTTACCCTCCGGAGTGAGTTCTTTTCTGCGGGATTTAGGGATTCCTGTCTTTTGCTCATATTGTCTCCTATGGAGATGGATTGATATAGGGCTTTCTACTTCTTACCTATTCGCTTCTACTTGAACCATTCAACGAGCGTTGTAACGATCCAAAGGTAAAGTTATTGTCAAAATTAAAATTGGCTTACACCCTCTCATTCTACTTCTTCCAATTTGATGAAGCTCTAAAACTTTGATTCCTCTATCAACAGAATCTGCTCCACCATTTCTAGAGAAATCCAAACTTTCTGAGAGAATGCCTGAAAAAAAAGAGATCCCTACATCAGAAAAATTAAATGTGATTTACCTTTCGATGAAAGTTTGCTGCATTTCTCTTTTTGCTGATTTTGACGTTATTATCATAATTCTTGTTACAATTATTTTTAAATTAAAAATCCTATTCTTCATTGTTTTAAAATTAGAATAGGATAAATTAGGCAGAGGGACGAAGATGAACAAAGCACAGTCAAATACACAATTAATGCTCAAACTTTTTCTTTGACTATATTTTTTGTCAAAATTAAAATTGGCTTACACCCTGATACTCTACTCTTTCCGATTTGATGAAGCTCTAAAACTTTTCTTCCTCTATGAATAGAATCTGCTCCACCATTTCAAGCAAAATCCAAATTTTCTTAGAGAATGCATGCCGAAAATAGATCCCTGCATCAGAGAAAAATAAATGAGATTTCACTTTCGATGAAAGTTTGCTGCATTTCTCCTTTTTCTGATTTTGATTTATTTCCATAAATTTAGTTTCTATTATATTTAAAATTAAAATACTAATCTTCATTGTTTTGAAATTAGAATAGGACAAATTAGGAAGAGGTTCTAAGATAAACAAAGCACGGTTAGTACACAATCAACCTTTAAACTTTCATCTTCCTCTGTAAAGTTATTGTCAAAATTAAAATTGGCTTACATCTTGTCTCTCTACTCCTTTTAATTTGATGAAGCACTAAACTATGCTTCCTCTATCAACATAATCTGCTCCACCGTTTCTAGAGGCGTTGGAGAAGGTTGTTAGAAAAATTTGTTCTACGCGATCGCGTGGGAATGGCCGCTATCGCATAGGGTAAAAGAGGGGTTGGAAAATTTTGTACTTCGCAATCACATTATTTTTTCTGCGATAGCATAGGGTAAATTCCTGGGCAGATTATAAAGTACTCTATTTCGAGGGTTTCGGCCATTTTTGCATTTTTGGAGCTATGGAGCTCGGATTGAGGCGATTTTGTGAAGGGATTTTCAGAGAAGTGATTGAGGTAAGTGTTATTCACTTAATTTTGGTTAAATTCCATGATTGGGTCTTGATTGTTTTCACCTAAATTGGGAACTTGGGGTGAAAATTTGGAGAAAAAATGGAAGAGAATTGGAGAGTTGATTTTGGAGATTTGAATGGCCATTTGATGTCGGATTTTGACGAATTTGATATGGGTATACCCGTGAATGAATAAGGATTCTAGTTTTGTGATTTTTGCTGGATTCTAAGACGTGGGCCCGGGGACCGGGTTTGGCCAATTTCGAGATTTTTGATTTTATTTGATAATTTTCGCGTGGGCTTTGTTCCTTTAGCATGTATTAATGATATGATACTGATTTTGGATAGATTTGGGAAGATTTGAGGCTGAGTCGAGCAGCAAGGGCATCACAGAGTAGATTTTCGTCCGGCTTGAGGTAAGTAACAGTTCCAAACTTGGTTATGAGGGTTCAAAACCCCGAACTATGTGTTATATGATTAGAATTGGGGTGACGCACCTGCCAGATGGAGGGCGTGAGGGTGTGCACCGTGAGAAGGGTGACCTGTTTCATTCCATGACTCAGGTTAGTGATTCCTTTTTGTTGATATCCGTGCTACTGTCAATGTGGTTAATGCCAATATGCTAGAAATCATGCTAGATATTATGTTAAGGCTTCACGCCGATACTATTGAGTCTCAAGTGGTCTCTTATTGCTGTCATTTCATGTGTTTCATTGTTAGTATATACTCAGTCTTTTTATTGAATATAATATCATGTATTAGTCTCGGTAATTGTTGTTTTGCACATTATAGCATTGATTCGGGCTAGTCCATGCATTGTGAGCCCGTGTGAGCGAGACTGGAGAGTGATGACTAAGTGAGGCCGAGAGCCTGATATTGAGTGATAGTTGTGGGATCAGGCTGCACGCCGAAACATGTTATATTGATTTACTCCTGGATCTGGCTTATGATAGCTCTTGGGTTGTAGGAGCCCCTCCGAAGTCTCTAACACACCCATAGTGAGCGCAATGATATTATTGAGGGATGGATCTTACCTGGACATGGATCTTGTCCGAAGTATTTGTATTTGGAGATGGATCTTCTCCATGGGGTTGGAATGGCCTTCCTCGGTACTGAGAGACTGATGTCAGATATGTATATATATTCTGGGATGGATCTTCCCTGGGCCGTGTGAGCCATATACAATACCGAGTGGTTGTGATGTGTACTATTATCTGGATATGGATCTTCTCCATAGGGATGGATTAGCCTTCCTCAGTACTGAGTGACTTCTGTCAGACGTGTATATATTCTGAAATTGATCTTCCCTAGGCCATGCGAGCCATATACAGTACTGAGTGGACGAGTATTTGAGAGTGGGAGCACATTGTGCATTTCATACAGTTGATGCATTGGCATGTAGAATACGTTGAGTTATATATGTTAAATTGTTTGGAACTGTACTTATCTTATCACTTTGAGCTGTCTAGTTAACTGAAATCATGCCTAAATTTCTGTACATTAAATTCTATTAAAAATGTTGAGGTCTAGTCCGTCGCTACCTCTCAGCCCACAGTTTGGGCTTGTTACTTACTGAGTTGGTGTACTCACATTACCCCTTGCACCTTGTGTGCATATTCAGGTATCCCAGGTCACGATAGTGCCAGTTGACCGTTTGCTGCAGTTCATCTTCGGAGAGAGCGAGGTAGCTGCTTGGCGATCGCAGACCCGCCTTTCTCCTTCCTTATCTTCCTTTGTGTATTTTGTTAGTTATTTCCCAGACAAATGTTGTCTTGATGTATTTTGGCACAGTTATAGTATAGCTCATGACTTAGTGACACCAGATGTTGGGATTTATTTTACGGTATTTTGGACTTTGTCTTTATCTTTTATTTCGGATTCTCTAAAGAAAAAGGTTAATATTTAAACGTAGTTATGAGAAAATCGAATTGGTTAAGAGTGTAGGCTTGCCTAGTTCCACGATAGGCGCCATCACGACCGGGTTGGTTTTGGGGTCGTGACATCAAACACTTTCAAAATTTATAGATTGACAATTTCCATTTGAACACCAATTGTGCTACATGAAGAAAATTTGTGAAGTTAATACTATATATTAAAATAATAGAATTTCATTGATAAAAAAAGGATAAAGAGTAGTGAAAAATGAAGGAAGAAAAATTGGTGAAAGTTTAAGGAAGGAGAGAGAGAGATATAATAATTAATTCATAATATAAATGGATTCTCATTACTACTAATTTTTATATGATTGGTAAGTTGTACATTTTCATGTAATGAAGTAAAAAACTTGATTAAGTAGGGTAAATAAGTATCACATATAGTATCGGTAGATAAAAATCTCAAAGATAAATAAGTAAACAAGAATAATTAATTTGATTTTTAAGGGTAAAACTATAAAACTAACATCACGATAAGATTTGGTTATAATAGAATTCGTACAGTGCTAAAACCCGCTAATGGGCTAGGCACAATTGGGTCTAATATAGAAGACCTTAGTTCTTCATTATTTCTCCTAAGTAATAGGGCAAAGTTCAGAAATAGTATAGTTTTGTAACACCCCCGGAAAATTTTAAAGTACTTAAGCACTATTAAGAAAGTTGATGTATACTAATTATATCATTTTGTGTGCCGACGAGGACTGTTAATATGATCGATATCAATTGGCTATGATAATAAGTGTACGAGGCATACTATAAGTGATGTGGGGTCTAAGGAGAGTCCTAAGTCTAAGTCAAGTTGGAAAATTTCATGATAGACTAAAGTTT